>JAPEUT010000458.1:0-13118 GCA_027946375.1 Neodidymelliopsis sp. IMI 364377 | reverse complement strand
CCTCCCCCCCAAACGTCTCCGCCCCGTGCCCACCAACCGAGCCGTCCCAACAGCACATGCAGCAAGAAAAAAAACAGTGGTGAAGCAACTCGCCCATCTGCGACGCGACAAGACGCGACAGACGAGCGAGAAGGCGTGTGTGTGTTCCAGAAGCCAGCCCAGAGGGGGGGTGTGGCACTAGTGTTTCAGAACGTGAACCTGAAATGGATGGACATGGATCCTTGATCCTTGGTCTATGGCCATGGACATAGCCCAGCGACTGGAGTTATTTTCTTGTCTGGTTGTTGGTTCCTCTGGCCAGTCTCTCTGTGTATGTAGTGTAGTGTAGACTACCCAGCTAGTAAATGCATATGCATGCATGCATGCATGCGTTGGCGAATCGAATCGTACGGTGGGAACGAAAGGAAAAAAAAAATTGAGGGTGTGTGTGGCTACGGAAGTCCAACGAACTAAAACCACCACCACCGGAAGTCCACATGGTAAAAGGACCTAGTCTAGTATTCCGGTGTTGAGCGCAACAACAACACACACGTCACGCACCACACCGCAAGTACAAAACTTTTTCTGCGCGAGAGAAGACAAGCTGACAAACGAGTCAAGCAGTGTAAGAATGGCAATTCAACATGACGCCGCCGCTATGCTATGCTATGCTACGCTATGCTACGCTAGGATGCGCTGCGCTGCGCTGCGCTACTATGGGTAATCCAAATCCACGTCTTCCGCTCCAAACTAACCCCATTATCATGTCCATCATTATGCCTCCCCTCCTCCCCATCAATGAGCCATTATGCCAAATCCATACATACAAAACTCTAGTTCTATCCTGTAATGTGCGACACTTGCAAGTGCCATGGCCAAGTTTGCGTGTGTTGGGTTGATGCCCGGGCGTTACTCTTCTAGGCCATTCTAAACGTTCATGCAACACCATCTGTACCGGCTATCCCTGCCCCGGCGCACCTATTCTAGGGTTGCTCTTAACGGTTCGTCCTTCGTCTGTCATGCTGTTCCTGGTTGCGCAGAGGTTGATGTCAAGATTTCGCGCAGGTTCAGGAGTAAGTCGTTTCCGGTTGCAATGCGCAAATATTGTCGTTTGCCTAGGAAGGATCGTCCGGACACTGCCGAGCTTGTCAATCGAGCCTCGTGTAGAGTGCAACAAGGCTGTGCAGCTGTCAATCGTGATCGTTCTAGAAAAGTGCTGTTCATGCACGGCAGTTTCGTATATGGGATCGTATACGCATGTGGTTAGTGTCCAGGACGTCGTTGCGTGAAACTCCTGCGGATACTTTCACCCCAAGCTGAGCTATCGAGCACTTCCAGAACATCGGCTGCGCTGACTGCACTGTTTGCCCTGCTGCGGGTATCAACCGGCGCAAGCTGTTCTTCCAGAGGGCTAGGCGGTCGACTAAGGGTAAGGGCTGACGCAAAATGCCAGTCAGCGTCAGCAGGTGGCGAGAACGGTGATCCTTGTGGCGAAGACGGCGACAGCGGCCCACCTCGAGTCGGTGAGCCTGTAGGTGTCATCTGGATCGAATTTGAACGGCTGCGTATTGTCGTGTCCAGACTTGGTATTGAACGGACACTGCCACCTGAGAGACGATCTCCAGCGTGCAGATCAGTGGGCGAAAAGAGAGGACTTCCACTGGCTGATTGTTGTCCGCGCTGGGCGTCTGTGATGTCTTCGTCGTCGATGAAGATCTCAGGAACATTGAATGTTGGCATTGTTGCCATACGACCCTGCTTCTTCTGTTCCATCGCACGTCTGAATCGACGGGCCCAGTACAAGGTGTCAAAGAAGCCCACGACTACATTACGTCGAACTGCTTCCTCCACACGCTGCAAGCGAGCTCTGCGTCTCAAAAATTCCTCAAGCCTAGTGTCATGTCAGCATGTTGTCGTCAGTTGCAGGGAATTCATCATCGTACCTCAAACTCTTGTTGTCATTGATGACCTTGTGGTGGGCAAGGATCATGAGCAGTGAGGTGAATTGGATGCCTCGGTCGGGGTCACTGGACACGAGCACCTCTTCGTAAAAGGTGTTCATGCGTGCTCGTCTGCGACGGATTTCATGGACAGGAAGCTGCGCCAGACGACGGTTGAGTTTGGCAAGATCGATTTCAGGCGAAGGCTCGCGACCTCCGAGGTTCAGGTTGGATGCACGACGTGACGTTAAAGCGCACTCCTCAATCAGTCGGCCGACCGTGAAATCACCGTCGTAGATTCGCATTTCGAAGATACCAGAGAGTTCCTAGAACCGTTAGTAAAGTCTTCGTCTTGCGGGCTCTGTTCTACTCACGCCCAAAAGCCTCGGGAAAACATCTCTCGAGATGAAGCCTGTCCCGTTAGGATCAAACTCAGCCCAAGCTTGCTTGAAGCGTCGAACTTCTTCCCGACTAATGACCGATAAACCACTACTTCGCTGGTAGACGTAACTGAAACTCTCGTAAATCAACGAGACGAACAAGTTGACGAATATGTACATGCTGAGAATATTCCAGCTGATGAACAAAGCTCGCGCCCATTCCGGGCTACCGCAATCGCTCTCAAAGTACTTATCTCCCTCTGTGCAGAAAGGCTTGTCGACATTGGCAAAATCTTCCATGAATTCGTTCCAGCCCTCACCCATACTCATTGAGAATAGAAAGATCAGAGCTTTTGGAACAGTGCGGAAGTTCTGGTTCGAGGTTTCGTTGGCGCCAAACCGAGTAAGACCGAACGTTTGCGTGAGTGCAATAGAGTATACAATGAACAGCACAAACCATGTAGCAAGAAGATTGGCAATAGCTGCCAAACTCGCAGCTGCCGTCTTGAAGAGCTGGTCGAGCTGGTTGTTCCTGGGTATCAACATAAGAGCGATTGATACCAGGCAGAGTTTGTGGAGTTGAACGAAGACTCTCTCGTTGCGATCTGCGAGGATGAGGATGGATGTGGTAAAGGTGCCAGACACGGCAAAGACCGAGTAGACATCCCAGGAGCTTCTACGGAAGCGATGCCAGCCAAGACCAAGAACACGAATGACGACATTGGCGATGAACACGCAGGTCAGTGCAAGGAAGATGTAGTCTCTTGCCAAGTCCCACGCTCCATAACCCGGATACCATTCGAGACATAGTAGAACCAGGTGCAAGATCAGTACTCCTGTGATGAAACGTTGCCAGTCGCCTGACTTGCGTACAGCTCGACGGTAACACCACTCTTCCCACGACTCGCGTTGTCTGGTAGAAGAAGGCCGTTTCGATGGCGATACTTGTCGGAGAAGCTTGCGCAATTCTAACCAAGAACGTTGATCGGTCGTAAGGAAAGCAACACCTGTCTGCTCCGTGTAATTGCGCATAAAAACGGAGATGAATAGCGTCAGGACGAAGACAGCACCGAGCAAGTTGAAAATGATGAAGAACACACCGTTGCCTCTGCGGTTGAAATCCTGGGGCGGAGTGTCGACACCAGTGATGGCCATACTCGCGAACAACACATCGGTCCAACCTTCCTGCGATACAATCTGGAAGAGAATGAAGAGTGAATTCCCGAAGTTGTCGAAGTCATAATAAGGGTTAGCAGCTTGGCGTGGCGCAAGCACGTCCCAGTCGAACGGTGTACTGTTGTACTCATTGACACAGTCCTTGAGATTGGTGATGGCGTCGCTTCCGTCATTGCAGGTCTGGAACTGACCAACGAACAGGTTCAATCCGTAGATGGCAAACGGGATCAACAAGCTCAAGGACACAAAGGCAGCCTGAATGAGTTAGCAATGGGACAGTTGAGAGACAGTAGCATATTACTCACAGAGAAGAGCTTCCACCATCCCTGCACTATGAGCGAATGGAAATGATCTCGCGTACTGTCGCTGACATTCAGCAATCGGAGAGCTCTCAATGCCTTGAAGGCACCAACGGTTCTTGTGATCTGTCCCTCGTTCAAAAGTGAAGTGCCAACATTGACCCACAAGGTAACTAGCACGATACCATCAATGAAGCCCCACGAGCCACGGAAGTAAGCGTTTGGTGTCCAGAAGAATCCGTCAGCAATAACTTTGACAAGAGCCTCAAAGGTAAATAGAACGGCGAACCCCATGTCAGTCCACACAAACCAGTTCCTGACGCTGAACTCATGCTTCATAAAGTAATCTCGTTGGTACAGTGGTGTGGTAACACAAGCCAAAAGCACCATGGCGATGATGGCGGCATAGACAAATGCCGAGAATGCATACCAAATCGGAACGGATGGAGCTAGTCCTTCGATACGATCGCCACCTCGACCGGGTCCTACGATACGCTGACAGAGTCTGCGAACTGGATTGCTCGGTCTGAATATGAATAGAGACACGTTGTACTTGGGATGATTGCGCAGATACTCTCGTTGAGCCTTCTTCCTTCTTTCGGTAGCAGACACTACTTCTTTAGCCATCTTTCTCGGATCTAGGTCTTCATATGCGCGTCCGTAGTCCAGGGGGGCGTAGAATGGGTTCGGTTCTCGGTGGACGGTTCTACGTACGATTCTTTGCCACAGTGTGGACATGGTGCCTGAACCGACAATTGTTTTTGATGGGCGGATGCCAGGTCTAGGTTCGTCCTGGGGCGTCGTATCTTCTTCGCCCTCGTCTAGGAAGTCTCGAACAACTGCATCTTTGAGCAACATCTCAGCTGCAGCAGAACCATAGTCAAGTGGGTCTCTACGATTGGCTTGTCCAAGCTTGAAGATGGACGAAAGAGACAGGTTGCTACGCAAAATTAGTTGGCGCTCAACAAGTACATGGAAACACTCACCCGTAGGAAGAGTTGAGTCCTTGCTCCTTCTGCTGAAGAAATGCTTTGACTTGTTGCAAGCGTTTTTCGTCCTCTGATACATCGAAGTTTTCTTGGATGACAGCAATGAACATGTTCAAGACGATCACTGAGCCGTGTTAGCTAGTTGAAGCAGGGAAATGCATTCCACTTACAGTTGGCAAAGATGAACCACAGGATGCAAAATGAAGCTCCTATCCAAGCAGTTCCAAAGGCCTGCTGATAGCTGGTAACAGTGTATAGAATCTCGGTCCAGTTCTCGCTAGAGAAAATGATGTACATGCCAAGGAAAGAGTTGAAGATGTCGTCGAATGGCACACGTATCGTCTCGCCATCGGCTTCTGGGGGTATCTCGCCACGAAAAAGTTGAGACGCGAAGATGGATGCCAGAAAGGTAAGAAGAAACACGAACAAGATCAGGTTGAGCAAACCACTGACGTTTCCGAACACAATCATCTAAACATACGTTAGCTACGAAGAGAGCCATAAGAGGCTGAGCAGACTTACAATAAGGTCCCGAGTCACTGGAACAGCCAAGACGACGCGGTAGACTCGCATAATTTGGAAGATGGTCAGCCAAGCATACGCTCTCCCGTCGTGGGCATGCTTGATTGCCGGTACCTGAATGACGGCGGTGATGATTGCAATCATCAGATCAGTAACGTTGCGCTTGCTTTTGAAAAAGTGTCTCCAGTCCACGATAAAGCGTACCAGGATTTCTACAAACAACACGAGCGTGACGACAACCTCGATTACGTCGATAAAGTCGCGTCGTCTATTGCTCATAGAAGCGCTCCTCATCATCTGAGCAACAAGACCGAAAGCAATGACGAGGACCCATAGTCCAGCAGTCTTGTCGTACATGCGCTTCAGGCCGCTGATGCGGGGGTTCATCTCCTCTTTTTCCGAGTTTTCTTCAATAATCTGTTCGCCCGTGAAAGCGCTGGTCTTGCTCTCTTCGCGGATGATCTGGAAGGTTGAGGTGATGACGGCAATCAAAAGTGATATAAGCCACAAACTGAGAATCACAATGCCAACGATGAAAAAGAGGCAGCTGACGAGATAATCGGTGTCTCCCACGGTGTAAAGCAAATCTGACCAGGTGTTGGATGACATGATGACGAAGACCAATTCCAAAGACTGCAAGATGTTGTCGAAGCTCTGGGTGCCGTTGTAGGGGTTATCTGCTTCAATGCATTGGGAGTTGATAGGGCATAAAAAGCCCTTGCCTTTCTCTGGACCAGAGGGTCTTCCTGCAGCGGGTATGTAGCCTTCGGATACCAGCTGGTCACCATCGAGCCTCCACTGGCCGCCGCAGAACTGGTCACTATTCGTAAAATTGTCAAAGATGTTATCCGGGTCGGACCATACGCAGTTTCTTCGGAGACTAGACTTGAAACTTTGTACGCCGACAATAGAAAACAAGAGCCAGAAGAAGCCGATTAGGAATGCGACATTCAAAAGCAATGGAGCAGCTTTCTTCAGACTCCTCAAGATTACCTGTCCTCAAGTCAGTATTAGTTTTTGAAGCCATGCTGAAACACGACGTACCGAAGTACCACTTGTGAGGTTCAAAAGGCGGATAATGCGCAAGCAACTAAGCATTTGGAAGACCAAGATAACGCGAGTATTTTGAATGTTAAGAGCACCCAGCAGGAGAGCAATCCAGAAAGACACGACCGCAACGAAGTCGGTTCGATTGAAGGAGTGTCTTAGATAGGCTCTATGCGCCAAGCGCACACGTTGTCGCTCGCGTGGGTCACTCAATCCCACATCTGTGTGCATCTGAGCCGTTGTGAAGGTGCGAAGAACAGAAGGCTGCTGAGGTGGCAGGGTAGAATCCGTGTTGGTGCCGCCTCTTCTTGTCGATGGCTGTCGCTGAGGTCCGCCGAACAGCTGGTTGGCTTTTGTGATGACAGCCTCTCGCAGGCCCACTTGTCTGTTGATCGTGCTGTACTCGACCGGGTTGATGATGAAGCCAGAAACGATGATGCGGATAACGGCTTCGATTGTGTAGACAATGAACAAGCCCAGAAGAACCCAGTCTATGGATTCAAAGTCTAGTAACGCCCTGACATGGCCCGGCTCGTACTGGGCCTTGTCTCTTGCATCGACAGCTAGAAGGACAGTCTGCACCACGATAAGAACCAGGAGCAATGGTTCGGTGACGGGGTGAACAAGAATGTTGCTCAGTTTCATGCGCAAGGTGCTGTCGGCGGGGAAGATGCCCAGGCTCTTGCCGCGAAAGGGGTTTGGGGGCTTCTGCCATTGGATACTGGATCGGCGAGATCGTACAGTAGGTGTTGGGGGCTTTTCAAGAGGGGTGGCGGGCCCGGGGGAGGAAGGGCCATCCGTCATGTATTCAGGCAGCGCAGTGAGCGAGGGGGGTCTTTGCATGCGCGATTGGTGTAGCGTGGACTTTCTCTGAATATGACGCTCTGCTACTTCTGAGTCGTTGCTGACGTTGACAACACGCTGAGACATGTTCCGGACGATGGTTCCGGCGCGGTGCAGCGGCGAAGCTAAGTGGCCAGGCGAGAGTGAACGGTTCCTGCTTCTCGACGGACTGAGACCTCCTGTCGCAGCTTCCGCGTGTCCGACATCACCACTGTAGCGTGCACCGGGCGAGGTGCCGCCAGGGCTCAGAAACTGGACGCTCTGGAAGCTGGAGCGGTCCATGGACCCAGGGGAGATGTTGCCCGCGGCGCCGCTGATGGGCTGCAGATGGCGTGCATCCGTCAGGCCTATTGTGTCGTCGTCTACAGGAGAGAAGTAGCCGTGGTCCTCGGACGGCCCTCTGTGCGCATAGGGGTCCTGGTTGTAGGGGTGGTAGGACTGCTCCGAGGAGCCTGGGGTGGGGATGATGGGCGACAGGGGCGGCGAGGTGTCGCCCTGGAAGCTCATGTCCATGCCGAAGCCAATGGCAGACTGGAAGGCGCCTGCATCGATGGGCGAGTCTATGCCATCGTCATCGACAACCCTCCGTATGCCGCCGTGGGCAGGCGCCGTGTCCGTGGTCAGCTGCGGACGGCGCGTGGGGCTTGGCGAAGCTTCAGCGATGGGCGCATACTGCGAGTTGCGAGGCTGGCCGATGGCGAGGTTGCCGGACTGTCTGAGCAGGTTGCGCCCGCGGTCGCTGAGGGTGCGGCGATGGTGTTGCGGCGCGGGCGCATCATACGTGTCGGGCGGGCGGTTGAGGTCCTGCAGCGGTATTGACTGGTGTGTCTGGCTTCGGCGGTGGTTGTGGTTGGGGTCGGGGTAGGACATTGGAGGGTGTGGTCTGGATGCGCAGCGCTCAACTGTGCATCTGGCCGCTGTTCAGCTGAACGAGTACACACACACACGCACTATCGCGTGCACATCAAGGACGTAAGCGGGCAATTAGCGGCGGTCGTGCAGGAGGGAGGTTAGTGGACGAGTGTGTAGGTTTGGAGTGTATGTGCGTGTGTGTATATGTGTGTGTGTGTGTATGCATGCATATAATCAGGGCGCGAGGTTTGCAGGCAGAAAGACGCGGGATGGCGGCGGTGCCAGCTCGGTCTCGGTGTAGACAATACAATGCACATGCGCGTCCCCCCAAAAACGCCAGGGTACTTAGCGGCAGGGCGTTCTAATCTAGGATAGGGCTGGAGCTCGGCAGGAACGGGACTGAAGACGTCGTGCGTGCATCCTTAGCCCAACGCTCCAAGGGCTGCTGCTGCTGGCCGTGACAAGAATAATGCTGCTCGACTGTAGTAAGCGCATTCACGTTGAGATGCAGTATACATTGCCCATACGTTGTTCTTGGGTGCACGTTTGGGTGCGTCTTCTTCAGGTTGTTGTGTCGGATGGATGCAGGCGCAGCTCAGCCACCCAACGTTGCCCATTGCCCGTTGCCCGTTGCCCGTTGCCCGTTGCTCGTTGCTCGTTGCTCGTTACAGCTGATGCCAATTGCGATAGCCCCCCTGTCAGCCGCAGCCGTTTCAGCCACACTGAGGCACAGCAACAGCCTCGCCCAAGTCATGCCCTGCTACCGCTGCTCTCCACAACCGTTGCGCGAGACTCTCTTCAGCCGGCAAAATCACGTAAACAACTCTGCTCTAAAATTGAAGACCAAGTATTAACATGTATTCAATCATAAAACGACTTCTCTCGCCGCTTGCTGCACACCGCATCTGCCGCTGAAGACAAGGTCATGGCCGTCAGCGCTCACCGCCTGTCATCTCTGTCTCTGTCTCTGTCGCTGTCTTCGAAGAGCCCGAGACAAGGACACGTCGAAAGGGAGATCAGTCTGTGTGTAGAATGTGGTGATTGGATGAAGATCATCCGCGAGCAGTGACGTGAAGGGAGAGCTCGCTTTTCCTCTTTGGGCTATTCCCGAGTTGGCCGCAATTCCAGCCGACGCGCCCTCGTCTTCACCACTTCACGCCTGTCACCCTCACCGTGTTGCCTAACCCCCGCTCCGCCTCCTACTCTTCGATCCTCTGCATCCTTGGTGCTGTCTTGCAACCTCTCTCCTGCTACTACACCCGCTCTCTGCCATCACGTCACGCCCTCCGAACGCGTCGCCCAACGGCACGCTCCACCACCATGCCTGCCCGCAAGCGCGCCGCGAGCGAGATGGACGTCGAAGAGAGCCTCGAGACACCTAGCACATTACAAAGGCTGCGCAGCATGTGGCACTTTGCCAACCTCGCACAATACATTGCCATATTTGGCGACGCAGTAAAGATCGAAAAGGACTTTGACATCGAGGTACGCCCACTTTGCGCCAGACGCTTCTGTGCATGCCCTGGACACCATATCGATGGAGCAACGACTGATTGAAATGCAGGAGCTGGAATCCGAATGTCTGAAGCCTGGGCCGTCTGAAAAGCTTGCGCACATTGGTCTGGCGCTATTGAAGCATGTATCGTCACACAAGGGTCTAACGTATGCCACCCACATTTCTGCGCCTCACCCATAGCTCACGCAACCCAGACCAGCCATCTTCGATGAGTACACGCGCCGACAATATGTTGCCAAAGCGCCCGAGCGAAACCCTTTTGGCACCGACGATGAGCCAAACAGATTCGACGACTTGGACGTCTTCACCAAGATCCGCGTACTGCAACAACTCTCCGTTTGGACGCTGAACAATCCAAACTCGATACGAGAGAGGCTAGCAGCCACCGACCACGAGCAAACATTATGGGTAGGCAATGGCCATCTCATCGCCCAAACACCAACTGACCAATATCTATAGCGCATGGAGCCCACTGGCTGGGACGCACAAGACAGAGTTCTGTTTGTGCTTGACGACAATCGCATGTACCGTCGAACCGACCCACCTCCTCCCGCGCCGCCCCAAAAGGCCAAAGCCAAACCCAAGCCCAAGTCAAAAAAGCCACGAGGCACCCGAGCTAGCAAGCGCCAGAAACAGTCCACACCAGAACCGGAAGAGGAAGTCGAAGACGAAGAGGCTGCCGCCGTACAAGCACCAGAACCAACCGAAGACGACGGTCTTGGTGGTATGAAGTGGGAGTGCATTTGCATCACCCTCGAGGACTACCGCGACTACCTCAGCTCCATAAAGAGAAGTCGTGATCCCAATGAAAAGACGCTATACAGACGTCTCGAAGAAGAGGTCATCCCTGTCATGGAGGGACTAGCAGAAGAGCAAGCGCGGAAACAAGCTCGTAAAGCAAGGGAGCTTGAGAACCTGCAGAAACTTGCTACGGCGAAGCGCTCCTCGCGTATCTCGGCCAGGGTTGAGAAGCAGAAAGAGGTTGAGGAGGTTGAGAATGCAGAACGCAAGAGGCAGGAGGAGCTTGCCATGGCCAAGGCTGAGCAGGCGAAGCAGAGGAAACTGGAAGAGGTGAGCTGCTTTGAATTCCTCAAGGGTGACGCTAACGTATCGTAGGCACACGACTCTCGCAGAATGACACGAGAGCAGCGACTCCGCGAACGCGAGGCCGCCAAAATCCTCAAAGAAGAGGAATTGCGCAAGTTACAGGACAACGAGCAGAAGCTCGCGTCCAACAATGCCCGTCTCTCTGAACGACATCTTAAGGCAATGATGAAACAACACGAAGCGGACCTCAAGAGACTCAACGAAGAAGAAGACTGGTTCTTTGACTGCGAAAAGTGTGGCGTATACGGTTCGAATCTCAACGACAACTCCCCACAGGTTTCTTGCGAGAAGTGCAACGTGTGGCAACACGTCAAATGCCATGGCATCTCAGAAGAAGAGGTCGAAGACCCCAAATTCGAGTTCGTCTGCACATCGTGTAAACGCAAAGAGGAGGAAGCCAACCAGCCGAAGCTGCCGCCCTTGAAACTAAGGATGACATCAGCGTCACCAGCCTCTCAACCTAATGGACATGTCTCTTCAGGGTTATCTCGTCACTTGGAATCCGTCTCGATACCCGCACCGCAGCCGAGATCGGCGCATAGCCAGCAACCTCACTTCCAGCCTGTACAACCATGGGTAGACGGTCCGAGCCTGTCTCCGCGTGGCCAGGCGCTGGGTCCCCCTGGCATACAGAACTCAGAAGCTGCCTATGGGTCGCCCTCTCGTATCCCAGATGGCAGTTCCTCACCTATTCGGCAGCGACCAGCCTCTTCATCACGACCCGCCGAAAGCTCATTCAGATCAAACGGCTTGGGATCCTCACCGCCACCATTCAACCTACCACAAGCACCCACAAGTCCCTTCAAGAGTATTCGCATGCCTCTGCCTCAGCAAAATGGCAGTTCGTTCGGCCTGTCAAATCCCTTCGGTCCAGGCCAGCACACGCCCGTTGCCCAGAGCTTTAACCAGAGCTTCAGCCGACCAAGCACTGCCGCCGGACCAGCTGGATCGCCAGTGAAGCACTCGCCTGCCAACTCTCCTCGCCCCGCCAACGGCCTCGCAGCTGTCTACAACTTCAACAGTCCGCATTCCTCTTTCCCGCCCAGCTCCGCCCAACGCCCTTCTTTCTCTCCCATAAAACACAGCTCTCCCGCCCCAATGCCGCACATGTCTTCGCCAGCTCCCGCACCCGTGCGCATCGCGCCCTCGCCGTCGCAAATGCCCGCGCAGATCCTCCCTGACGCAATTCCAGCACCGCTGAAGCACGACGGCGCGCGCCCGATGAGCAGCCATGAGATGAGCGAGACGCCCATTTTCCCACCCATCAAAAGCCTCAATCCGGATGCGAGTCCCCAAATCCTAAGCCCGCCCGTCAAGAAGAGCAGTCCGAGTCCTGACCGGCACCGGCTAGCGCCGATTGGGGAGAATGGGTTTGGGGGATCGCCTCGTTGAGCGTCTTATCTTTTTCAGCTTTGCTTCCCATTGCATGTCGCTGTTCTTTGGCTGTGTTTTTCTTTATTTTCGGGCGCAGTCTGGTTTACTGCTTCCTCGCGCAGGGCGGCGTTTTCTGGGTCGTTGATCCCCAGCATTTCTGGATGATGAAAAGAGAGAGAGTCTTTGCATGTACGGTATATTAGAGCTTGTCTTTTTTGCAGCAACTACTTCGCGAGAATAACGTTGCGAATCTTGTTCTTGCTACTTGTATTACTATAGTCAAAACGAGGCCTACCAATGGATGATGACTTGCTAAATCTACATGCATTAAACAACACAAGACTATGCGAGTAGAACACAGTGCTTGAGAGCTTTCAAAGTGTTCGCAACCCCCATGAATTAAGCGTCTAGCGCTGATGCACGTGTTCTATCCCCGCTGGCTGCCTAACAAACGCCCATCCTTTCCCGCTCAGGCTCAGCACTAAACGCCACCTCGAAGCTCACCAGTCCAGTCAGTCAGTCCCAACACGCAACTTTTACAACCCAACCAATTCCTTCTTTCCAACCACACCTCATCAGCCTATCCTATTTAAGAGAAAAAAAGAAGATTATAAAATAATGGCGCAGCAACATGCGGCTGAGAAACTTCACACCGCTTGTGATGAATGCCGTACGTTATTCTCTCCTGTCTCACCATTACCATCACCACCTTGATCCATCACCGACCACCAGCCCACCACGTGACTCTTCCAACCTTGCCAAATGAAATGACTAATAAGGAGTAACCAGGAACTCGCAAACTCAAATGCTCAGGCCATAGACCTGTGTGTACCCGTTGTGGAAAGGAGGGAGTGGGGTGTTTTTATTCGGTGAGGAAGACGATGGGGAGGCCTAGGAAGAGGAGGAGAGAGGATGGGGGAGAGGGTGAGGGTGAGCTTGAGAATGAGGCGGGGGTGTTTGGACTGGTAAGGGGTGGTGCTGGTGATGATTTTGGGTTGGAGAGTTTAGAGGGGTTATATCGTTCAGACGCTGAAGTGGACATATACATGTGAGTTTTGGCCGACGGGTTTCTGGCCGTGGTCGGCCGCCCCTCG
>JAPEUT010000457.1:0-13203 GCA_027946375.1 Neodidymelliopsis sp. IMI 364377 | reverse complement strand
CCCTAACCCTAACCCTAACCCTAACCCTAACCCTAACCCTAACCCTAACCCTAACCCTAACCCTAACCCTAACCCCTAAAAGAAACTCTAGCAATAATAGTATTACTAATAGTATTCTATAGCTATAGTTGTTAGCAAACACTTAAAGAAATAGAACTTATATAGAAGTTACTTATAAGGTGTTACTCTATAACTATAGAGTAATACTCTACTACTTAAATATATATAGTAGAGTAAGATAGACTTACCTTACCTATTAAAGTGCTAACCTTACTAGGTATTATTACTTTACTGTGCTTATTAACAGCGTTTATACTAATAAGATTACTATAATAAGGTATAATAGTAACACTATACTCTTCTATAAACACATCCTACAAGTTATATATATAAGTATCTTCTTTAGTTACTTATAATATAGTGTAAGTACTAAATATAGTTAGAGTTATTATTAGTATAAAGATTATAGACTGTATAGTAGTATAAGTAGTATAAGTAGTATAAGTAGTATAGGTAGTTAGATAATATAATATAGTATATTATTATTATTACTATTATTTAGTATATATATATGTCTAGTATCCTATAGCTATAATATAGTAAAAGCTTTACTAGACTATTCCTTATATATTACTAAGACACTAGGTTACTAAAACTATTATTTATATAAAGATATATAGAGAGAAGCTTTAGCTCTTTATTACGCCTTTAGAACTTTAGTATCTAGGTTTACAGCCCTATAAAGATTCTTTCTTAAACACTACTACTAAGATATTATATACTAGTACTATATCCTCTATAGCCTTTAAGAATATATGTTAAGAGGCTATAACTAATTAAGATAATAGTAATAGAGATAGTAATAGAGATAGTAAAGAGAAGTATAAATATAAATCTAGTACCTATTCTAATATAGATAAGCTGCTACACAATATAGAAGAGGATAATACTAAGATAGAGTTAAGATCTACTATAGTAGGTAGAGATAATAAGGTTAACTAGTATTTAAGTAAGGTAAGTCTATTAATAAATTTATAACAGTGTAATTACTAAGAAATAACAGCTAGAAGAGCTCTTCTACTCTCTAATATATATTAACTATAGATATCTAGCCTAATAAAGTTAGACTAGATATTATACACGTAAAACCTTAAAGGAAGTTATTAATTAATATAGTATTAATAAAGAGAGTATATATCCTTTATTAGACTTATTTAATATATACGCTAATAGGTATATAAAGTAGACATAGATATTATATAGGAGATAAGAGATAACTATCTCTACTAATTCTATATTAAACTAGCTAAGCTTATAAAGAGTAATTTAAGTATAAGATTAATTTACTTATATAAACTACCTATCTTTAATAATAATAAATAAGGTATTTATATAATAGAATACTACTAGAAGATATTTCTAATATAGGTAAATTACTACTACAAATATAGTTATTTTAAGGAAATTAAGGTTAAGAGTAATTTAATAAACATACTAGTTAAATTTACAAAAGCTTTATATAAGGCTATAGATACACTAGGCATTAATAATATTAAGAGCTTTCTATAGAATTAAGACCTAGTAATTATTAAGCTATATACCTTTTTCTAGAAATTATATTTTATATTATATAGTAAACAGTATCTTATACTTAAAGATACTATATAATATATAGCTAAAGCGCTTCTTCTATATAGAAAGAAAGAGATTAAGAATAAGGCTATCTACTACGTGTTAAAAGTAACTCTAGCGTATAAATAGCTTACTCTCTACACCTATCTATATAAAGCATTTAAAGATAATAATAGTAAGCTTAAAGAAAAGATTTATTTTAATACTATTAAGAAAGGATTAAAAGAAGAGGCTAATAATAAGAAAATACTTTAAACTACTATCTATAAATATATAGTAGAATGCTGCAGTATTAAGGAGGCTAATAAAGAAGTAGATATCCTTATCTTAAGTAGAAACTAGAATACTACTACTACTAGTATATAGTGTATTATTCTTAACCTTAGGTAGAGTTTTATAATAATACTGCTACTATCTATATTTAGAATATAAGTAGCTATTTAGTCTCTTTAGTTCTAACTCTAGCCTACTAATATATATAGCCTAGAGCGTTTTAGTTCTATATAGACTATATATTTCTTATAAATCTTCTAACTTTACTTTAATAAACCTATAAACACTCTCTTTACTATTAAAAGTATTAGGTATAAAATAGCCTATATAATTATATAGCTATTTATAGTGTTAAGAGAGTTAATTCTAGACTTAACTAACCTCTAGTTAGTAGTTAAGATATAAGCATAGTTAAGTAAAGTGCTAGGCCTTAAGCTAGATAAGTATAGTTACTAGATTAAGAAGTTATAGATTACCTAGCTTAATTATAAGCTATATATTAACATAGTTAACTATAACTTATAATATCTAAATAAGTATATTTAAGCTTTAATTAAAAAAACTATAGGTCTAATAGTAGAGAGTATAAGTAAATATAAATAGGTAGAATAGCCTTAGGTAGTAGTCTACTTACTAAAGAAGAGCACTTAAATATTATATCTAAGATTTAAGTGCGTAGAACAGTTAAGGATATAAAAGGTTATTACGTAGATAATTAAGAAGTAGTCTAAAAGTATAGTCTATATTTAATACTCTATATCTACGTTTAAGGATTACTATTTATCTAAGAATATAATAAACTCTATAAACTTATCTAAGGTTCTTTTTATAGCATAATTAAAAGGAATGTTTTTTTAATAGAGCTTAGATAGTATGTTAATTAAGTTTACCTAAATAGTTGTTAAATAAGCAGAATATTAATAAGATGCTAG
Source organism: Neodidymelliopsis sp. IMI 364377 (assembly GCA_027946375.1). NCBI lineage: Eukaryota > Fungi > Ascomycota > Dothideomycetes > Pleosporales > Didymellaceae > Neodidymelliopsis > Neodidymelliopsis sp. IMI 364377. The sequence continues at coordinate 10,366 of JAPEUT010000457.1, read as the reverse complement.
ATATAGGTTCTTTATAAACTTACACTAGTCTAAAATTAAGAGATTTGTGCTAGCTACTACTACTATATTAGAAGAGCTCTTTTAGAGGTTATATATCTATATATCTATAAAATTAAAGCTACTCTAAGTTCCTAAATTACTATAAAGAGTTATATAAGGACGCAAAATACTAGACTTTCTAGTAGTAAGCTAAGAGTAATGCTTATAAGTCTATTAAAGCTAGAGTTATTAATTCTTTAGGTTATAGTAAGAATGTAGTAGAAATCTATTACTAAAAATAGATAGATCTATATTAATTACATGTTAGTAAAGAATATATTTAATTTAACTTAGTAATTTATACATTTAAATAATATTAGCGTAGGTTTACCTAAGCTATAGAGTTACTAACAGAGTAGAGTAGTATAATTCTAGATAGTTAATATTTTAGGTATAGACGTATATATTATCTCTTTACTTAGCAAATATATTAAGTATGTAGTAGAATTTAGTAGGTGTTACTTATTTAGCTTAATCTATTATCTCTTTAAAGATGTTTAAGTTAGCCTTAGCTCTAATACTATTCTTTAAAGCGTTGCTATTAAGAGTAAACTTACTGCCTTATAAACGTATATATCTACCTTTTTAATTAAATATTTCTACTAGCGCAGTATTAGTCTATAGCCTTTAACTAGAGCTTAAGGTATTATATATCTAGCAGAGGCTAATACACTAGCTTTAATAAGAAAGATCTTCTTCTAATCTAGACTAAAAGCTACACAGACTTCTATAACACTACTAGCAGCCTTATAGTTACCTATATTATAGAGTTAGTAGAGATTTAACATCTTTAAAGTAAGTATAAAAGTAATAAGTTAGTAGAGAGTAGCTTACACTAAGAGTGTATTAACATAGTTAAAGCTAGTATTATATGCATATACGCCTATTATATATACTAGTAACTATTATTAATTATAAACTTAGACTAACCTTAACCTAAAACATTACAGCCTCTACCTAGTAGTAATATAACAACCTAAACTCTTATATATATTAACTCTTTTCTCTATTTATATAATACGCTTATTAAGCTATAGAGGCTTTAGATTTTATACTATATATATTATATTACTAAAAATCTTAGTTAGATTAAAGAAGCTAGGTATAGAGCCTATAAAGATCTATAAGTAGATTATAAGGAAGTTAATACCTATAATATTAATATTATTACTAAAAGATTATTAGCTAAAGTTATAGATTAAAGAGAATAGTATAGGTAAATTAGTATAACTATATATTAAAGACGCTACTTAAGCAAGTATAGAGGAAGTAATATTAGCTAAGAATAATAAGAAGGTAATATCTCTATTTAATAATACTTAGAACTTAGATAGGTTATAGAAGATATTTATTATAACTTATAACTAAGTCCTTAAGTAATAAGAGTTACAGCACATAAACGCAGAGAAAATAGATCTACCTATAGAGGATTTAATTTAAGCTATATAAGTTTATATAGTATAAAGAGACTAATCCTTATATCTAGCTATAGCTAATAACTACTATCTCTACCTTCTAGTCTTTACCTTCTACTAGTTATTCCTATAGTTGTTCTAAAAATCCTGTAAGCTAAAATCTTACTATTATACTAAGCTTAGATAAAGCTACTATACTTAAGAGTTGCTATGTTTATCTTAGTAGCTTTAGACGCTGTAAACCTAGTAGTTAAGGCTTAAAAGGTATAAGGCTTTTTAGGTAAGTTAGCTATAATATTATAGATAGTTAAGTTAATATATAACTTTACTACTATAGGTAACACCTTACTTAAAAAAGAGGTATGCTTAATAAGAGTAAGTAATAACTTAGAGAGTGTAACTAGGATATTATACTTCTTAAATAGGTTAAGATTTAAAATTAGCTACTTCTAAGCGTAACTTTTAGGCTTAGTACTTACTCTACACTTCTAAGAAGTAGAGGTAGAGGTTATATTTCTTACTTTAGTTATTAATATAATCTAACTAAGGTATAAGGTAGAGAAGTACTTACTATACACTAGAGCCTTTCTCTTTACTTTGCACTTCTTTTAGGCGTGCACCTTAAGCTTCTTACTAACTAGTATTATTATATCTACTTAGTTAGTGTTCTTAGTATTTGCGTGTTAGAGTATTATAATAAACATCTTAATAGTATAGGCCTTATTATTAGTAGTAGGCTTATATTAATTATTCTTAAGAAGAACTTTAAAGGCTAGTAGGTATAAGATCTTAGTAAACTAAGATAAGTTAGAGAACTATTACGCACACTATTAGAGGAATAGAACTTACTATTTACTAGTACTTTAATAATAACTCCTATTTCTCTATATAGCTTATATTAGCTATTTTATAAATTTTAGTAGGATTTAGTATTATAAGTAAGTAGAATACTAGAGAGAGAGTAATACACTATAGATATTATTATTTATAGTAGGGTTGCCCTATAGTATAGACTAATATATCTAGGTAAAAGAGAGTACACACGTAAACGCAGCTATATTATAGTATATAATAAGTATAAGATATATAGAAAGTTTAAAAGTAGGTAGTAAAATAGAAAGTATAGAGAATATATGTGTTACTAAAGATAATATTCTAGTATTAGGCGTGTAAGAATAATAGACTATTATAGTGTAGCTTAGCACTATTACTAAAAGTAAAAGAAGAAAGGTATAAAGAGACACGCACTAGACTATAGGAAATAGATAATAATAGAGATAAGAAAGATTAAGTAATTAAAGTTAGTAGTGCTTTTATATCTAGAAATACTAGTCCTAAGGCCCTAAGGCAGAATTTATTATAGCTAGAGGAAGGCTAAAGAAGACCTACCTTATATAAAAGGTATATCTAGAAGATGTCTAAGATAAGTAATATTATTACTTAATATATAAGCCTTAGCCTAATATAATATTATTAACTACATAGAATCTACCTATTATAATACTAATATTTTATAAGAGATCTTCTAAGTTATTATAGTTAATAGTGTCCTAGTAATCCTAGTTAACTATAATATCTACTATAGCAACCTAGCAACCTTTATAACTAATATAGGCCTGCTTATTAAGTAAATATTTAAGCCTATTACTACTAGCTTAGGAGCTATCTAACACATTACTACTATTCTTAACCTAAAGGCTATTTATTAGGTTAAGCTCTATATTAGCTTTATATTTAAACTTATATAAGTAAATATTATAGTATATAAGGCACGCCTAAGCGTCTTAATTATTAGGTAAAGCTGTTTTAAACTTCTTTACATTAGCGTCTTTAATAATATAGTATAGATCTAGGTTACCTAGTATAGTATATATATTTATGTCTCTAATATTATAGCTAGAATAAGTAACTATACTAAATTAGCGTAACTACTCCTCTAATTAATACTTATTATAACTTGCCTTTATTAAATATCTTAATTATAGTTTCCTAGCTATCTTAAAAAAAATTCTTAATAATTACTACACTAGTAATATACTATATATATAAGTATCTAATTAGTATATTAAATATAAATAAGCTTATATACTTAAGTGCTAGTATAAGATACTTATAGTTAATAGGAATATTAGGTATAGTCTTTAGGTAAGATACTAAGTATAACTTAGTAAGCTTATCTATAAAGAGCTTATTAGAAGTCTAGATATCTATAGAAGTGCAAGTTATACTCTACTAAGATAGTAATCCTTTAGTATAGTTAGAACGCAAATTAGCAGCTATTATAGATAAGTATAATAAATTAATAGTTATAGTTAATTCTCTAAAGTAGAATATTTATGTTATTTGTGTAAGCAGTAGTAATAAATAAAAGGGCGTATAATAACTATAGTATACTAGCTCTAAAGTAAGCTAGTGTATGTTTATATAGGTATAAAGTTAGTAGACACCTATATACTATAAGAACGCAAACTAGACTAATAGTATTTAATTATCTATCTATAGTGTATTTACCTATTATTAGGTAGCTTTTAGTTATAGTAGTAAAATAGAACTACTAAAAGTAAGAGTAGATAAGAGTATATAAGCACTAAGCTAGGCTTTAGGAATAAATATAGGAAGTTAAAACTAACCTATAGTTATATAGAGTTAATATTTAGCCTAGGTCTAGAGAAATATAACTATTATATTCTTTAATATAATTAAAATTTAATTATAGCTTATAATCCTAGGCCCTATTTCTTTTATCTTTTATAGGTACCTAAAACTAGCTCTAAACCTATCTCTAGACTCTTTAAACCTATATTAGCCTTTAATTACAACTCTACCTTATGTGTATTATCTACTATTATATAATATTATTATTATTAACTTAGTGTACTATGTACTATCTTATACCTATTCTTATAATCTATATTAAGAATAATTAATTCTTACTTTTCTTTAGGCAGACTATTAGCACGCTTATATTTAAGGTTTATAGCAGATTACTAAGTAGTATAGGATAAGGTAATATTAGGCGTAGTATAATATATATATATAGTATAGAGTTAGTTTAGAAGCTTATAGAGCTATATAGGTGTGTAAAGAGGTCTTAAAGACTATATAAGGTATAGCTTATTACTTTACTTTTTAATCTACTTATAATAGTTAGTATATACTAAGAGTATTATAAGCCTATATATACTAATAATATTAACATAGCTTATAGTAAAGGTATCTTATCTTTACTAAAGTTTAGAATAGAAGAGTTTAGCTATTCTATAAGCTTATCTAGGAAAGTAGAGTAATTAAGCGCTAAGACATAGTTAACACTAATTAAAGGAACCTTAATTAAGTAAAAGTAAGGTACTTATATATATAGCTTAATATACAATATAGTCTATATTATTAGAGTAATTAGCCTAAATAATAAGAACTACCTCTCTAATCTAAGCACGTAGTTAGTATAGCTATACTACTAAATTATAGTAGAATAGTAATAATAAACTAATCTTAGCGCCTAGGTAACATAGTTAGTAGCTAGTATTATAGGTAAAGTGTATTACTTTAATATTAATTATAGTATACTATACTTAGTTAATATATAAAAGTATATACTAAGCCTGCATAGTCTATATATAAGGTAGTTGTGCCTTTTACTCTTAGGCTATACTTATATTATAATATAGCTTTATCTATGTAATAATAGTAAATTTTAGATAAAAGAATAGTAGTACCTTAGGTACTTCTTAAATACTAGTCTTTTTTACTATTATAGCTACTAATCTATAAATGTCTATATAGGCACTATAGTAAAACCTCTATCTTATAGAGCCTAATTATCTCTTAGTAGTATAATAACCTTAAGTAGATAGTAAGAAGATTAGCTTTAATAATAGTATTTAGCGTTTAAAGTATAAGAAGCTAATTACTTATAATATATAAGTATCTCTAGAAAACTACTACACTCTATATTAACCTCTCTAAGTAAGTTATTTTAACCTACTAAGCTTATATTACTAAAGCTAATATAAGTATATTATAATAATTAGTGTTACGCTAGTTTTATTAACATAATAACCTATTATCTATATAAACGTAATATAGAGAGCAGCGTATATAACATAATTAAGATTAATAATTAGCCTAGGCCTAAAGACTATAATAAGCAAAGTATAACTAGACTTAAGTATAAGAAAATAATAAAGAGAGTAGCTTATATCTATAAGGTGCAGCCCTACCTATAATTCTATACTTACTACTAAGAGTTAGGTTAGTGTTAACAGGCTAAGTTACTTTACTGTGTAAGTAATTATTATATACTAATAGGTTAATACTAACTATTCTAGAGATTAAATAGTATTAGAGTAATCTATTTTACTATTTATAAATATATCTTAACAAATCAATATTACCTATATTAAGACATTTAAGTATATTAAATAATAGTATAGAGTAAAAGAATTATAGTATAATACTTAGTTTTTATAATAACTAACACAAGTATAGAATTAAAATAAGAATAATACTAGAATTAACTATATTAAAGTTAAGTCCTTTATATATACTATAACTAAATAGTACTTTAATTATAAATAGACTATATTTTAAGACTATATTATACACACGTGCTATAGAATAATACTCTATAGGTATAGCGTATCTACTATACTTTAAAGTGTAAAGCGCTTAATATATATAATCTCTAGTAAATATCTAGCTTAGCTTTAAATTTATAAGTAGTTTATAAAAATATATTATATATATTTATCTAGTAATTAAGATTAGTATATAGCTAATTTAGTCCTTCTTAATAGGTATTAAGCTAACTTTATATAATACTAGATATTTTAGTGTTAAAATTATATAAACTATAATTAACGTAGATAAAAGATATATAGAAGCTAAGCTAGGATTAGAGAAGCTAATAAGAGAAACCTATTCTACTATAACCTATTCTATAGTTTAGATAATATGCTACTACTATTATATATAAATATAGAGAGCTATCTTTAGCTATATTATAGGAAGCTAGTAAAGGTAGTAAAATTTCTAAGGTACTAAAATTTCTAAGGTACTAAAATTTCTATATATATGTTTTATATTACTAAAAAGTTAGTATCTAATATATAGTGCTTTATTATATAGGTTTAACACATAATATAGTAATATCTAGCTAATAAAATCTAAAATTCTATAAAATAAGATCTATTCCTAGTTATATTTATAAAGGAGAAGTTATATACTAGATTATATTAACCTAGGTTAATATAATTAGCTTAGCGTATTAGGCCTATTTTAAGCTATTCTAGTCTTAAGCATGTTTACACCTAAATATTATAAGTTAGGCAGGAAAGCTATTATTTAAGCTAAGTGTACTTTTATACTAGAAGTAGTATTACTATAATAATATTAAGTTTAAGTAGATAATACTTCTATAGGTACCTAGGTATTAAGAGGACTTATATAATACTAAAGGAAGATATATATATAGGATATTTACTTACTAGATAGAATATATATTTAGAGTAATAAAAGCACTTCTTAAAATATATATTTAAGATATAACATAGTTATTAAGAGCTAGGTAGTATTATAATAATAATAGTAGAAAAGAAGGTCTATATATAGATATATACTATTTACTCTCTATAAATAATAATAATTTAGCTATATATACTATATAACTAATATATTAGTAACCTAGCACATAATCTTAGATACTTATATATAACCTTCTAAGATCTATTTACTATAAATATTCTAGGTAATAGCTTTTTAAAGTTAAACTTATATATACTATATAGTAGTTATCTAGCTATAGCTAATAGTAGTAGCTTATATTACTATGCCTTAACACTGCTTTATATACGCGTTAATTAATTATAAAAGTATAACCTAATATAAAGGATAAAGATTTCTAAGACACCTACTAATAGCTAAAGAAGTATTATAATAGAGATAAGGTTAGGTGTAATATTAAAGGCTATAATAAGTAGAATAAGCTCTACCTTTATAAGAACTTTAGCGTATATCTTAGAGCCTATAGCTAGGTACTATAAAGTTAGACTAGAGAGTAGTAACTAAAACGCTTCTTCTATTAGTTCTATTCTACTGTGTTTATATAGATATAATCTAGAAAACGTTATAAAAAGAATTTCTATAAGTTTTAGCTAGAGGGCTTTATAGAATAGAGAGCACTATAAGAGAAGATAGAGCTAGAAGATAATAATAATATAATAGTAGAGACTATAGAGTAAGAGGTAGTAATAAATAATAAAGATATAATAGAGGGAATTTCTATATATAGTATAGTGCAGGATATTTAGCTAATTTAAACAATATAGAAAGATAATATAAAGCTTAAACATACCTATTATAGAAGAAGAAGAGATTAAGTAGTTAAGAATTAGTATAGACCTAGTTACTAGACAAAATAGCCTAAGTATATTAGAAGTATTAGGTAAGAGAATAAAGCTAAGGAAAGTTAGTATACTGCCTCTACTCCTATTTTAGCTATAATTAATACTATTACTAGAGAGACTTTAGGCTTAAAAGCGTTAGCCTATAAAAGTAAAACTTAATACTTACCTTAAGATTATATCTATTTAAGACTATTATATAAATAAGCTTAGAGCTATAAAGAAGAGTATACTAGGCTAGCTTATATTAGTAAAGCTAAAGGAGAGAGACAGTTTAATAAGACATACTAATAAACTTACTACTAAGATTAAGTTATTTAAGAATATTAGTATTAATCCTCTAGTACTTCTAAATAAGTACAAAGTTAGAATAGCTAATAGTACTATTTCTAGTACTAGCCTAATCTTTCTACTACTTTCTATAGACTAAGTATAAATATTCTTTACTAACAGCTATCTAAGAGTAATAGTTATTATTCTAAGTTTACTAAACCCTAATATAAAGCTATTACTACACTGCTAAGAAATACTAGATAAGCTAGCAGTATTTAATACTCTTAACGTGCATAACTTTAATATTAATAAAGATAAAGTAAAGTTTATAGAAGAGAAACCTATAGGTAAGATTATTAACTTAATTAAGCGTAGAGATAGTATCCTTAATCTACTTAATATAAGTGTTGTAATTATAAATATAGTACTTAACTTTTTACTTAATCTTCTAGAATAGAATCTTCTTTCCTACTTCTTTAAGAACATAAGGGCTAAGAAGTAGTAGAAAACAGCTCCTAATAACCTATTATTATTAAGCACCTTTTAGTTAGTAGTAACTTAAGAAGTATAGTTATACCTATATATTAATTATATAGGTGTAGTTATAACTACACATATAGAGTTTAAAGACAAGATATAGGCTTTATAGTTACTAAGGTTATTAAATAATCTAAAAGAATTTAGGATTACTAGTAAGCTAGTTAGACAATCTTTTCTAGTGTACCTTAACGCTAGAGATATAATTATATAGCTAGTAGGCACGCTACACTCTCTATATACTAGACTATTTTAGAGCTTTTACTATATAATAGGTTTAATATTTACTCTATTATAGAACTTATAGTACTAGAGTAAATATATATTTACTAAAGTATAAATAGACTTAGTTATTATAAATAAAGACCTAGCTAAGGAGATAATATTAAAGATTAACACATAGATTAAAATAATAAGATAAAATATACTAGAGTAGCTATAGCCCCTAAAAGATAAGTAGTAGAAAGCTAAAGAATCTTTTAAGGTAAGAAAGCTTATAGGACTATAAGTATAAGATTAAATACTAATTAATCTAGATATAGAGTTAAATAGTTACACTTAAAGGTTATAAGTACACACTCTATTTAGTTAACTACTAATACTTAAAACAGAGACTTAAATATACACTTAAGTACTATTAGATAATAGAGCCTTAGTATAGTACGTGTAAGAATTAGAATAGTAGTAGGTAAATTCTATTATTATATAAGAGTAACGTGTCTAAGACTAATTATTATATTAGTAGAGTTACTATAGATATTTACTTACCTATTAATATCTTTAATAATAACTCTATAACTACTACACTATATAATAGTAATAGACTAGATAATGTTAACTCTAATACTCTAAAGTAGAGGTAATTTTAGTTAAACGTAGTAAATAATCTATATTAGTTAATATACGCTATTAAGAAGAAAAGCTATTAAGAGACTTAAGTAAGGACTAGATAGTAGAGATAGAAGAGTATAATATATATAGAAGATAAGAGCTACTACCTTAATATATTATTATAAAGTATAGTTATAACTATAAGTAGTTAGAGTAAAAAAAGATTTAAGATTAAATACAGATTATTATTTATCCTAACACTATACTTTTAGCTTAGATATTCTCTAAGATACTATTACCTAATAATCTTCTATATTATAATTTCTTAAGTACTTTAGTTAAGATATAAGTAAGAATAGTGTCTTAAAGAAGCTCTTCTATTAGAGTAAGAGGCTAGCTATTTATAATAGAGATATAAATATACTTAGTAAAGACGCTAGTTAGACTCTTTAATACTAGAAAGATATTATCTAAGAGTTTTAGTAAGGTAGATATACACTACTAACTAAGTTTACGTAGCCTAAAAGTAAATATATTAGAGTTTATATAATAATATTAATTTACCTTACTTACTTCTATAGTGTGTGTATAAGAAAGATAGTAAAAATACTAAGATTAAAATATTTAATAAATACTTTTATAATAGCAGCTTATAAGTTATTTAAGTCTAGCGCCTTAGTTAAAACTCCTAGAGTATTATAAAGATATATAGCTGTAACACTTAACTAGTTCTTACTTTAAGCTATCTTATAGCCCTAATTAGCTAAGAACTAAGTAATCTACTCTTTGTTCTTTCTTATAGTATATATAATTTTTATATAAAGGTTATATATATTTAAATACTCTAAGAGGCTAGAAATTATATTAAGC
>JAPEUT010000456.1:0-13213 GCA_027946375.1 Neodidymelliopsis sp. IMI 364377 | reverse complement strand
TCCCTCCTCACCCCGCGCCTGCACCTCATCCGCCTCACCTCCACAACCCCCGGATCGCAGCACCTCCAATGGTTCCACGAAAACTGGAGCAACGCAGCCGCCACATCATGGAGGTACGACGCTTCTCTCCCCCATCCATCCCGCATCCCCCCACAGCACAGTCTCGCATTCTTAGTGGTGCTGAAACAGCGTAGTCTGCGAGGACGCACGAAGTCGCTTGAGGAGAGTAGGGTTTTGATGGAAGAGCAGATGCGGGAGGGGAATTGGTTTTATTCTGTTTTCCTACGGAAAAAGGGAGAACAGGGATTAGAATCAGAATTAGGAGAGCATATAGGCAGTATCTCCCTCCGCCGCCCACCCACAGGTCCCGAACTTCCCCCGCCATCCACCTTCGAAGGGGCGCCGGAGATAGGTGCCGGAACGCCACTAAGCGCCTCTGAAGTACTCGCGCGAGACGAATGCTGGAAATCCCGACGCTTGAATCTGCGCACGCTGGGATACGCCCTCTTCACCCCCTTTTGGGGGAAGGGGTATGCGACGGAAGCTGGGCGCGGGGTTTTGGACGCGTATGCTGATGCGGTTGGCGAGTGGAGGAGTGCTATGAAGGGGAAAGATGGGGAGGAAGAGAAAGGGGAAGGGGAAGAGGAGGTGTTTTACGTCGAGGCGGGAGTAGATGTGGAGAATCTGGGGAGTCAGGTGGTGTTGAGGAAGTTGGGGTTTAGGAGTGTGGGGGTCAAGGTGGAGAAGGAGAAGGCGTGGTTGAATGGGGCGTGGAGGGGGCCGGCGTGGTGGATTTGTGGGCAGTTTTTGTGAAGAGTGTGCATGTAGGTGGGATTGGGTATGTTGATTCAAAAACTCGCTCACTCTCACTATACAACACGCCTCATTCCAAAATCATACTCTCCCCGTTGTCCATATCCTTGAACCCAACGCCCTCAAATTCATCCACTCCCCATCCACTCCCACCGAATCCTCCACTCTCCTCACTGCGCGCCTCTCGCAGCGCATCTTCAACAGTCCAGACCTTTCTTTTCAAAAACCAACTGATGAACCCGCCGCCTTTCTTCACCTCGTCGTGCGTAGCAACCCAATACCTGGCACGCAGGATCCGTTGCGCCAGGACGCCGTTCTTGGCCCCGAGGTTGAGCTGTTGGGCGGCGGAGATGGAGACGTCGTGCAGGCCGTGCAGGAAAGCGAGGACGTGGAGTGAGGGGTCGGCTTTGGCGATGGGGCTGAGTGCGGCGTGGGGGATGCCGTGGGGCGTGTAGATGACCGCCTCGGCAGCTTCAGCACTAGCGGATGAGAAGCTCCCTTCCAGGCCGTCGCCGTTTATGCTGAGGGAGGAGCGCTGTTTGCGCGGCGTGGTGGACAGGAAGGGGTGTGTTGCGAATGTGATGAGGAGCGCAGAGTGGTAGTATAGAGAGTCGCCAGCGGCAGTGAGGCGTGAGATGCTGAGCCAGGACGGCAGAGGCGAGAGGGAAAAGTCGTGCCAGTCGCTGTCGTCTGTGAAGGTCGGGGTGGTGGTGACGGTGCGGAAGTGCGACCAGGAGGATATGAGTTTGGATGCTTCCTAGCAAAGTGGTCAGTACATGGGTGGTGTGCAGAAGGGCAGTACAGTATATACTTCAGTCGCAAACACGGGCACGTCTCTATGGACCTCGAGCAGCGTCTCCTTGTGACAATGATCTGTAAACTCATGCGAGATGGCGACAGCATCCACGAGCGACTCGTCATCCGCGCCAGCCCTCCTCTTACTCCCCCGGCGCATCCCCCCCGCGAGCAGCTCAACCTGCCTGACCAGCTCCTCGACCTCAGCTATGCTCTGCACCGCGCTGGGGGTGGCGTGCCATTGCTGCGAGAACCACTTGGCCACGTCCGACTGCCCGCCGACGAACCACGGGTCAATCAAGACATTGTAGTAGACACGGCTGCCGTGCTTGACTGCATTCGCCGGCCGGGGAATCTGGAGCAGCCACGACGTGTCGGCGTTTAGGTGGTGGAGGATCGGACGGCGCGTTGCGAGCGCCCTGACAATCGCGTCACGTGTTTCGAGGTGAAGTTGTTCAGAGGCTTCGTCCATGGTTGCGACCGCGCCGCCGACTATCATGACATGCTGACGCGTTATGTATAAAGTGGTGATGAAACTATGGCGCGCTAGCGGGAGCCGGGGTACGTTGACGTGTATGACGCAGGGTCCAATCCTGACTCGCGACGTCACAGCATCTGCACATCAACCATCTTCACGTCAACCATCTTCACGTCAACCATCTTCACTCAACCATACTAACTCAACCATACTAACTCAACCATACTATTAGAAGAACCGAACATTGCTGTTCGCTAATGCATTGAGTCTGGCTATACTACACGAAACATCATCCTACCTGTTGTTGCCCGACGAGCTACAGCGCTCTCCAATCCCTTAACTCCATGCAATGCAATGCTGCGACAAAAACTTCCTCCACATGATAAACAAAAACAAGCGCCAATTTTGGTGGGAACATAGCTACAGGTAGGTAGGCATTGTGCCAAGTGTAACTCTCTGTCGAGAAACAGAGTGTGTGGAAACTACAACTAGACGGAAAGGATAGTGCTGGTTCAACTGTCTAGCTGGGAGGCATTGACTCGTTGTACTTGCGTGAAAACTCCTCGGCTACCTCTGGGCTCTTTACTGCAAAGTACACGGGCGCCAGCCCCTTGTCCTTTCCAGGTCGTGTCGCCTGCACCATCTTCTTGCTACTGCCGGTCACCGTCGATCGGAGCGCCGGAAGGATCTGGTAGTTGAGAGGTGTTGCTCCACTAGGGATGCGTATCCGGACGAAGCACTTGCCGCTGACCTTGTCCTTGAGGATCCACAAAGGGCCACGTGCAAAGTTTTCCCACTTCTTGGTCCCGTCACCCTGATCGACCTGGTGTTTGGCTAGCGCCAGATCAATGTGGAAGACAATGTCGTTAGCAGCTGTCTCCTCTTCTGTCAGCTGTGAAAGGTCCACCTGCTCCTGCTTCTCGCCTTCCTCGTCGTCTGCCGCCGCAGAGTTCGTGTTGGTCTCAACCTCGGAGGGCGTTCCAGCGCGCGAAGAGAACACTGAAGAAGGAACCGAGCTGGGGGCTGATGCGCCAAAGTTGGGTGCGAGTAGTGACGCCCCGCTCGTCGACCCTCCGAAGCTAAACAGGCTGCCGGATGGCGGTGGCTTTGCTGGCGTCGTTGAGAACTCAGCAGGCGAAGGCGTTGCAGGCTGGAATTGGAAGCTCGGAGCGTCCTTCTTTTTCTCCGTAGCTGGTGCGCCACCGAACTTGATCGGGCTGCCAACCTTGAAGGTCTGATCACCCGCAAACGTGTTAGCTTTGGGAGGTGCTGTGTTGGCGCCGGCGTTTTCAAAGTTGAAGAATGCAAATGGCTTGTTGGTGGGCGTTGAAGTCCCGTTTGCTTGACCGAAGATAGACGCCGGCTTGTCGTTCTCCTTCTCAGCTTCAGCCTCATTGTCCTCAGCCCTTGTCATACGCGAGAGTAGACTGCTGCCCTTGACAGCGGGCGCTTGTTTCTTGTTCGCTGCGTCATCTGAATCAGTCTCAGAGTCACCAAACTTGCGCTTCGGCGATGTAGAACCAACGGAGCCGACTGCCTGGTCGTTTTGTGATCGATCTTCCGCATGATCTTCCTCGTCATCAGAGTCTTCCTGGTTGTTCGAGGATGGACCGGAGGAAAGATGACCAAAAAGGTTCGAGGATGGGCTCGGCGCAGCACTAGGGCCGTCAAATACTGAACGGGCACCCGAGGTGGAGGCTGCAGGACTAGCAGCTCGAGGAGTGAACAGGCTTGGGGTGGATGCGCCGCTCGTCGGCTTTGCGAGGTTAGCGAACAGGTTGGTGGAGGCTGCAGGTTTGGCAGGCTCGGTAGCGGGTGTGGGTGTGGTGGCGCCAGAAGCGTTGGTAGAGGGTGGGAGGCTGAAACCACCTGCAGAAGCGACTGCCTCCTTCTCCTTTGCAACTCGCTCAGCCTCCTCCTTGTCGTATCGAGTGCTCCATTCCTCTTCGGTCTCGTCGTCTGAGTCGTAGTCGGCGTCTTTGGCCTTCTTCTTTCGTTCAGCTGCCAGCTGTTCGTAGGTCTTCGCGTTCTTGGCGAATTGGCCCATGAAGTCTGTGCTTCCACCAGCGGAGCTGCTACCGAAGCTGGGAGTGAAGCCGCCTGAGGATGTGGTCGTTGGCGCACCGAACGAAGGGGTGAAGCCGCCAGAAGATGCGCTCTTGGGTGTTCCAAAAGAAGGCGTAAACCCGGTCGAGGCGGGTGCAGGCTTCGCGGCATCAGTACCGTTCGATGTGCCGAAAGAGGGCACAAATCCAGAAGCACCAGACGCCTTGGGCGCCGATGGGCCAACCGAGGCGCTGAAGGAGGGCGTGAAGCCAGTCGTGCTAGATGTCTTGGGGGCTGGTGGGCCAGCAGATGCACTGAACAGGGAAGTGGTACCAGCACTGGGCGCAGTGGCTTTCGGAGGCTCAGGTGCGCTCTTCTCGGGTGTCGAGCTCTTGTTGCCGATGGCCTTGGAGAATAGATTGGAGGTCGCGGTCGCGGGAGGGTTGGATTTGGGTGTCGTAGCCGGGACAGTGGATTTCGGTGTCGGTGTAGTAGGTTCTGCGGGGCGCGAGCGCTTCGATGAAGATGTGTCTTGGGCATCGGGGCTCTCCTCGTTGACTTTGCGCTTGGTGGAGAGAGCTGACTCGTGGCCGGTAATACCGTTGGCTGCCGCGCGCTGCTTCTTCGCGTTATCGATCTTCGCCTTGATGGTGCGGGATTGCTGATGATGCCAGATGGAGAATGCTGACCAGTCAGCCAGAAGCGAAGTCTGGGTCATGACATCTCTGTATTTGAGGTTCACAGCTTGAAGCTGGGTGCATAGCTCGATGATGTAGTCGAACAAGCCGTCTGTGTGTTGCGGTGCAGCAAGATCTTCCACAACCCAGTCCTTTGGCACATTCACCTTGCCGATCTTTGGTAATTGCGGCGTAGCCACTGTGTTGAGCGCCGGTGCGCTAGGTTCCGTGATCGTCGACATCGATGGGGCTGCGGACTGGTCCTTGGGAGGGAAAGAAGGTCCGTTGAAAAGGTTCGAAGCGCCAGTCGAAGCACTCGGTAGGCTTGCGAAGGGGTTGGCGGCTTCTTTGGTGGGAGATTGCTGGGCAGGCACATCTTCCTGTGCTGGTGCAGCCTGTGGTGTTGGAGGTGTAAAAGCGGATTGAGGCGTGAAAGCGGGCTGCTTGGGTACATCGCTTGCGTTGTTTGCTCCAAACGACGGGAAAGAGAATCCAGAGCTTGGTTTGGGCTGCGCGGTGAACATGCCTGCCTTGGCCTGTTCGTTGTCTGATGTTTTCGCGGGCTGTGGTGTGCTGAAACCGCTGAAGAGGTTTGTCTTGGGTGCTTCGGGAGCTTGGAACAATGGCGCACTTGCAGTCTTGTCACTGTCCTTTGACGTGCTGTCCTTGCTTTGAGACGCGCCAAACATGCTGCTGAAGTCAGGCGCCGGTGTGCTGGCGGGCTTCGCGAGCCCTGCAAAGAGGCTCGGCTTGGGTGTTTCTGGTGCCGCACTGCTCGTCTGTTCCGTAGGCTTCGCGCTGTTGAAGAGGCTGGGCGTAGCCGGTGTCTGCTCCTGTGCCTTTGGTGTCTCTTGTGTCTGGCCGAAGCTGAACTTTGGTGCGCTGGCGTTTGTAGAAGTCTGCAATCCGGAGAAGAGGTTGCTAGAAGGCGCCGCGGGGGCTGGCGTGCTCGCGCCTCCAAACATGTTCGTAGACGGGGCTGGCGATGCGGGCTCGGCCGGTTTGGGGGCTGCTGAGCCAAAGCTGAAGAGGTTCGTGGAGGGTGCTGCTGCTGTGGCGGCGGGCGTGCTCTCTGCGCCCTGTGTGCTTGGTGCGCCGAAGCCAAACATGTTCTTCTGTGGTGTCGCTGCTGCCGGGGTGCTCTCGCTCTTCTGCGCATCGGCATTGGCATTAGCACCAAATCCACCGAAAGCAGGCGCTGCAGCAGGTGTCGCGTTGCTTTGTGAGGCTCCACCAAAACTGAAGATGCTTGTGGAAGCTGGTGCTGGCGTGCTTGTGCTGGCCGGGGCAGCAGAGCTAGTGGTACCAAACTGGAAGGACGTGGCGGGCGTGCTCGAAGCGGCGGGCGTGGACGAGTTGTTGGCACCAAAGCTGAAGGCTGGCTGTGTGGCGGGCGCTGGTGTGCTGGGTGCGGCTGCGGCTGACGAGCTGGCGCCGCCGAATGTGAAAGGCGTGGACGCGCCGTTGGTGGTGCCAAACATGCTAGTCGAGCCTGACGAGGCGGTTGTGCTGTTCTGCTCAGCACCGCCAAAGGGGTTGCCTGTGGGCTGGCTGCCGAATATGGAGGCACCAAAAGCAGATGGTGCAGACGCGCCGTTTGTTGGAGCTGCGGCGCCGTTCAGACCACCAAAGGGGTTGTTCGTGGAGGACGCAGGGGAGAAGTCGAAGCCGCCCGAGGGCGCCTGGAAGCCGCTGCTCTGGTTGCCAGCGCCGAATGATGGGGCGGGAAACGAGTTGTTGGTGAAGGTGTTGCTCGAGTTGGACGACTGCGCGGGTGGGAAGCTGCTGGTCGCGCCGCCGCCAAAGGCACTGCCGCCGCCGAACATGTTGTTGGAAGCGCCGTTGTCTCCGCCTCCTCCCATGGGCGCTGAAGCGCCAAAGCCGAAGCTGGGCTGCTGCTGTCCTCCTCCAAAGTTGGCGCTCTGTGACAGGCCCTGGGTGGTCGCGTTAGCATTAGCATTAGCATTAGCATTGCGCCGGTGCAGCACGTGTCTAGTGCGCATCAATCTGCGGCCCATGGCGCTGTATCTGTCGGCCATGGGGACGGTGGTGTGTAGTGTAGTGCAGTGTAGTGTAGTGTAGTGTAGTGTAGTGTAGTGTATGACTTACCGACGAGGCGGCACCAGCTGCACGGCGGGGCTTGACTGATTTGATTCTGCAAGGTGAAGGTTAGTCGAGGTGATGGTGACCGTGACACGCGACGGGAGCAGGGTCGAGTCGCGCTGAGGATGAAGGGAACTGAAGGGAACTGAAGGGAACCTACTTGCGCGCGGCCAATTGAGCAGCCGTGGCGCGCTGGGGCACTTCGCCAGGCTCATCGCGCTCTTCGTATGGGCGTTCGGGACGGCCCTGTCCGAAGACGTTTGCGCGTTTTCCAGACATGGTTGCGCCGGTTGGGGTTGACGTGCGGCGGTGGTGATGGGGGTCTGGGATTCAAAATGTTTTGAGAGGTCCAGCGAGCGGCCTTGACTGGTGCACGGCCGTGCACATCACGCTTAGCACAGCACCTCCCAGCCTCGCGCTGATTCCATCATACACACGCGCAGCAGCATCATCATCATCAGCGGAATCATGTGAATTCCTTCTATCAAGACATGAATGGTAGAATAGAGTCTATCGTCGTGTGCTTCGCCGCTCTCAGCAGTGAATGCTTCACACTGTTCATGCTTGCCTACGAGGTTTCTGGGTCAGCAGTGATGAAGCTTCTGGCTCTGTGACGTTCTACCGAATGCATTTCACACATCCATCTATGTATCAACATCGCACTCCAAGTCAAGCAACGTCTAGTGTAGAAGACAAACTACCCTTTCAGCACCACAGACGTTGACTCAAGCCAGCACCATCTCGCTGGACGTATCCAGGTTCTTCGTCGGGGTGAATGCAATATACATTCCTGCCGTAGTGAACTATATGATGGTGAACTATCAATACAAGAGACACAAGTGTAAGTCAAGTCAGGAAGGTGGCAGTCGTATAAGCCACACTGCACCAGACGCATCGTATCGATGACGCCCGTCATCATTGCTGTAGACTCCCTCAGCGCGTTGACTAAGATTCAGCTCTGCAGTCTCGCTGTCAGTCAGAGGCTTACGTTCTTTGTCTAGAACCGTGCGTCGTAGGCCCTGCGTCAACCATTCTACTGCGTTGCGGTTGAGGTGCAATACCTAGTGCAAACTACCAATGCAGACTGCTAGAGGTAGACGCAAGTCGAATGCGTGAACACGAGTTCAAAGAAAAACTGGACTAGGTACCAATCGGCCTGACGTTCCAGGGTGCCTTGGACGCTCCAGGCCCTCGTGCTTGGCCGACAGTGATGAAACGCGGGGGAGTGCATCGTGACCACTCACTGACCACAGTGAAGGATATATTGTACTGTGAGAAGCAAGCCATCACATGGGAGGCCAGCCCGTCGTCTCATGGCCAACGCTACCAGCTGCAACACCTGCAACACACGTCCACCATGTCGACATGGCAACTGCGGACGTTGGTCCGCAATTTCTACCAGACGTGCGTGAGCAAGACATTCAAGGCTAGTTCAAGTGCAGTCGGTGAGCGCGGGCCTAGGCAAGAGGAGCCGCAGGATCGTGCTTCAGTGGAAGGATTTGAAGGATGATTCGGCTGGAGTGCCGCAAGTGCATGGCAAGCTCCAATCGCAGCGCTCGAGGGGACAGTGCTGTGCCACTGCTTGCGCGTAGTGCTCGCCCTTCTGCTGCCTCGCTGCATCGCCTCAGACCAGCAGCGTGGATGTGGACGTGGATGCGTGCAAAAGCGAAGGTGGGAACAAAGCAGTCCTCTCCCCGCCGTCGTATCGGAGCAGGCACTGGTGGTCCCGGCGGCGGCAGCCAGGCGTGTGCAAGCTGCGATTCGACGGCTGGCTCATCTGGGGCTTATCATCTCAAATTCATCGAGTCGCCGTCTCTTGGCCCACACCGGCTCACTGGCTCACTGGCGCAACTGCCTAGCTCCCCTCAGCTGCACCGCGCTGGCGTGTGCTGCGGCATATAATCATGTTCGGGCGACGCTCATATAAGCAGCTTCGCCTCGTCGTTGGGCCTGTCCAACCTGAGGTTTTTCGCACGATTACGCTGAGATTGATCGCCGCCGCCGATCTCCGAGTAGCTGTCCAGCAGCGCAACGTGCCGTCGACTGCCGTCTTGCCCTGCTTCCTGGCACTGGCACTTTGAACCCGTTCGACCCGTTCGACCCCGGATTGGCGACGCACACTTGGCTAGCGACCCGCTTGACAAGTGCAGTTGGTCGTTTCGTCACTGATCCGAGCTCTCCGCGGCGCACGTTTCGCTTGATATGGTGGTTGCTTGGTGATAGATGCTCGTGCTACATTCCCCTCGACCGTCCTCGTCTCTATTTACACCTGACATGCTCTGGTAACACCACGAGCGTCCAGCGTCCAGCGTCCACCACCACCATGGTCAACTCGAGAGCGCATGGACACGCGGGCCATGCGCGGCTTCACAAGCGCGGCCACTCCGCCTCGTCGTCGCTCGCAAGCCCGCTGAGCCCCGTTGCCGACGGGGCTGCCTTTACTTTTAGTCGCTCAGAGACGCCCAAGACGACCATCGAGGAGTCGTGGACCGAGCTACCACAACACATGCCTGCCGCCACGTCCTCGCACCCGCTCAAGATCAAGCCCTATCTGCGGAAGCTGTCCTCCAAGGACGCCAATGCCCTGGACCTCTCACGCCCGGCTGCAGAGAACGAGAGCCTCGCAGGCCTCGGCACCTACGAGTACAACGGCGCCTACTCACGCTCCATCTCAGACGTCACCTTCACCCCCGTCAACGGCCGCCATCGACACACGCGCTCCACCTCCAACACGTCGCAGTTCTCGACATCGTCTAGTGGCCTGACACGGCCAACCCCCATGCCGGCAATCCGCCAGACCCCGCAGCTATCCGCCCACTTGCCGCCTGCTTCCAAGTCGTCACCATCGTCGATACTTGGCCTTGAAAATGAGGGCGATGATATCATGTCAGACGAAGAGTTCCGTCTGCGACAGAACGCGTATGAGCCCGGGCGCCGATCCGGTTCGCTGTCCTCGGTACCAGGTGTATCCCTACGCATCCACACCAACAACTCAACTACACGACTCGCCAGCAACTACTCCCAGTCCACCATATCCCTGACCTCGCCCGTTGCCCAGGCACGATCCAGAGGCGACACGCTCAAGTCCATCGATACCACCACCTCGCCCAGCTCGCGCACCTCGTTTGACCAGGGCCTGCGCTTTATCCGTGGCGGCCGCGACTCGCCCATTGACGCTGCATCGCGTGCTGCCTCCATCCGTGCGGCGCGGGCTAAGTTTGAAGAGGAAGAGCAGGCCAAGGAGCGCAGATACGAAAAGGAAGCCAACAAGCAGGCCGAGCGCGACTACCGCAAGCAGGTGAAGAAGGACGAGAACCAGAGGCGCAAGTCCGAGGCCACGGACCGGGCTGACTACAAGCGCTCGCGCAGTGTATCGGACACGCACAACGAGAAGACACCTCGCCCTTCTGTTGGCGGTCGTCAGTACTCGGACCACCGCGAAGCACATGTCAACTCGCTCCCCAAGCACGTGAGCACCGTTGACCTGGAAAAGGCCGACGTTACGCCTGAGGTGACGACGAAGCGTGCTGCAAAAGGGCGGTGGCTGAGCTTCATTACCTGGTTCAAGACCAGATTATTGCGCATGTCGAGGAAGGTGTCGACTTGAGGTATCGACTTGAGGTGTCGACTTGAGGCTGAGTCGACCGGGTCCACCTGCCACGTCGACACGCAGCAGCACAGCCTTACTATCTGCATAGCATCCCCCACTCATGTTTCTAGCACGGCGTTCAGTCACGGGTCACGGCCTTTTATCTTCACGATTCATGCTTTTATTGAAGTCATGGTGCATCGCCTTTGAGCATCCTTAGCATATATACCTAGCATTCGTTTACAGGCGCACGGGAAAGGGACTGGGTTTGTTTTTGTTGTTTTGCCCTCTTTGCGTACGCCACATGCTTTTTGCATCGCTTGTTTGTTTTCAGATACCCCAGAACACGCAGCGTTTCTGGCGGTGTTGTCCTTGTTGTTTTGGAGTTTGGGGACGGTTGTCCGTACATGTTGCTTCGGCTGGTTCGCTCTGGGTTGCCATTGAGCTTGAGCTGAGCTTGACTTGAGCTATGAATACATACTTTTGTCCATCTAAAGTTGCCAGAAAGGTGTTTGTGACAATCGTGACTATTCAGACAGTACCTTGCCTCGACCGCGGGTATGATAGCCGACTTGACCAAAGACCAGGGCGTCGGTGCAGAGTCGGAGTTTAGCAAATCACCGCATTTACGCCAAGTCTTTCAACATTAGCTACCTCGGGTGCGTCGAGCTCAAGCTTCCCCTCACGCTCGCGAGGCAATGTGCTGCGCTCTTTCGTAGTCGCCATGTCGTTAAGCAGAGCTTCGATGCTTTCCAGAGGCAGCACAAGAGCAGGGTCCGTTGCGACGGGGGGCTTTGGGCTTGGGGTTTGCGCAGGCTGCGGAGTTCGCGCGGGAGTGGGCCGCCTCACGCAAAAGAGATGGGCGAGCAACAAAGACCAGAAGCCGCTTACGGATGGGGAAAGGCCCTTTTACGTGCAGCTGCAGGAGAGTATCCAGGAGCGTGTGGCCAAGGAAAAAGCCGAGCAGATCCAGATCCAGTCGCTGCAGCAGAGAACCGCAAGAGGGCAGTTTTGGGCGACAATCACGAGTGCGCCTTCTCTCTTCTCTACACCTGCACTGGCACCACAGTACACGCGCTGACCAACGACAGCATGTTTCATCACGCTGGGCATCGGCTACTACTGGGGCACCATGGCCCCCAAGAAGGTCGACACCGCCTCGACCGCGCCCCTCGAGACGTTCGGCGTCGTCAAGCACAACATTTCCGAGGCGAACATGGAGGCGGCATGGACAGAGTTCCGCGATGTCGTCGGTAAGGCCAACATCTCGCTGGAGAGGTCGGACCTAGAATCCCACAGCGGCTCGTCCTGGTCGTCGCACCCTGCTGAGCCTGGCGACGTGCCCTTTTGCATCCTCAAGCCCGGCTCTACAGAAGAGGTCAGCGCCATCATGAAAATCTGCCACGAGCGCAAGATCCCCGTCACTCCGTACAGCGGCGGCACGAGCTTGGAAGGCCACTTTGCCGCCACAAAGGGCGGCATCTGCATCGACTTCAGCCGCATGGACAAGATCCTCAAGCTGCACAAGGACGACCTCGATGTCATCGTCCAGCCTGCAGTCGGCTGGGAGCTGCTGAATGAAGAGCTCGCCAAGTCGAACCTCTTCTTCCCTCCTGACCCAGGCCCAGGCGCCATGATTGGCGGCATGGTCGGCACCGGCTGCTCAGGCACAAACTCATACCGATACGGCACAATGAAGGACTGGGTCATCTCGCTCACCGTCGTCCTCGCCGACGGCACAATCATCAAGACGCGCCAGCGACCGCGCAAATCCTCGGCCGGCTACGACCTCACCCGCATGTTCATTGGCAGCGAAGGCACCCTCGGTCTCGTCACAGAAGCCACCCTCAAAGTCACCGTCAAGCCCCAACACACCAGCGTCGCCGTCTGCGCATTCCCCTCCATCCGCGCCGCCGCCGACTGCGTCTTCAAGGTCGTCGGCGCCGGCGTGCCCATCTCCGCCATCGAGATCCTCGACGACGTGCAAATGAAGTGCATCAACGACGCCGGCCAGACCTCCAAGACGTGGAAAAACGCACCCACCCTCTTCTTCAAATTCGCCGGCACCCCCAGCAGCGTCAAGGAGCAAGTCGGCCAGGTGCAAAGCATGGCCAAGAAATCCGGCTCGGTAAGCTTCGAGTTCGCAAAGAGCGAGCAGGAGAAGGAAGACCTGTGGCAGGCGCGCAAAGAAGCGCTATGGTCTGTAATGGCAAAGGGCGAAGGAAGCGACGAGCTAGGCGTCTGGACCACGGACGTCGCAGTCCCCATTTCCAAACTCCCGCAAATCATCGAAGAGACCAAGCAACAGATCAGCAAGAGCGGCCTCCTCGGCAGCATCGTCGGTCACGTCGGCGACGGAAACTTCCACGGTTCGTTCCCCCTCTCCCTCCTCTCCCTAATCTTCCCATACCTAACAATCCCCAGCAATCATCCTCTACAACCGCACAACCGAATACCAAAAAACCAAACACCTCGTCCACGACATGGTAAAACGCGCCATAGAACTCGAGGGCACAGCAACAGGCGAACACGGCGTCGGCCTCGTCAAACGCGACTACCTCCCCCACGAACTAGGCACCAGCACCGTGGACGCAATGAGGCAGCTCAAGAAAGCTTTCGATCCTCTGTGTTTGCTGAACTGCGATAAGATTGTGCGGGCTAAGATGCCAAAGAAGGGGGAGGTGGCGGAGTGGTAGGGGTATGGATGAGGGG
>JAPEUT010000455.1:0-13399 GCA_027946375.1 Neodidymelliopsis sp. IMI 364377 | reverse complement strand
CTCCCCTTCACCCTCGCGCCCACACCCACACCCACGCCTACGCCCACGCCCACGCCCACGCCCACACAATGCACTGCGGTGCCCATGGCCGGCGCCATGATCCTGTTCATGCCCCTGCCTCCCGTCGATAGCCAGCGCTCACAGTACCTTCGCACTCCACAGGGCAAAGTAGCCGAGCTGCGCCTCGAACTGAACAGCGGCGGCAAGAAGGACAAGAACTTCTCCGCAAAGAAGACGGCCCTCAAGAAGATTGTCGCCAACATGACCATGAGCAACAACGACATGGTCGCCTTATTCCCAGACATTGTCGGCTGCATGCACATCCCCAGTCTGGAGATCAAGAAGATGTAGGCAGGCACTGCTCTCTTGTATGGCTGTGTAGATTGACCGTCGCAGGTGCTTCCTATATCTGGTCAACTACGCCCGCATAAAACCCGACATTGCCCTCAAAGCGCTGCCCATTATCCAGGAGGACATGCACGACAACAATCCTCTGGTGCGCGCGCTCGCACTGCGCACCATGTCGTACATCCACGTCCGCGAATACGTCGAGGCAACCGTGCCGCACCTGAAGAACCTCTTGCGTGACTCTGACCCCTACGTGCGCAAGACAGCCGCCTTCTGCGTCGCTAAACTCTACGATCACGACCGACATCTGGTCGAGTCGTCAGACCTAATCGACAAATTGAACGGCATGCTGCGCGACGAGAACCCTACAGTAGTGTCCAGTGCGTTGGCAGGATTGATGGACATTTGGGAAAGAAGCGAGAACATCAAGCTCACCATCGACTACGCGAGCGCCTCGAAAATCGTCTCCATTCTAGCCGACTGCTCCGAGTGGGGTCAGACCTACATCCTCGAGGCTATGATGAACTACGTGCCCCAGGACACCTCCGAAGCCGCACTGCTCGCCGAGCGCATATCACCACGCCTCTCACACTCAAACTCCGCCGTTGTACTGACCTGCATCCGTGTCATCCTATACCTAATGAACTACATCTCCGACCAAAAGGTCATTACATCGCTCTGCAACAAACTCTCGCCTCCGCTTGTAACGCTCCTGTCCAAGGGTCCTGAAATCCAGTATCTCGCTCTTCGAAATGCACTCCTGATTCTGCAACGCCGGCCAGAAGTACTGCGAAACGACATCCGCGTCTTCTTCTGCAAATACAACGATCCCATCTACGTCAAGGTTACAAAGCTTGAGCTCATTTTCATGCTGGCGACTGAGAAGAACATCAAGGAAGTGTTGACCGAGCTTGCAGAGTGAGTACTTTACACTATCAAACTGTGACATACCTGTACTGATTGAACTAGATACGCTACTGAAATCGATGTTGACTTTGTACGTAAATCAGTACGTGCGATCGGTAAGCTGGCTATCAAGATCGCACCTGCCGCGCAGCTGTGCATCAGTACCCTTCTCTCTCTTGTTAGCACCAAAGTCTCGTACATTGTGCAAGAAGCAACAGTGGTCATCCGCAATATTTTCCGCAAATACCCGAACCAATATGAGTCCATCATCTCAACGCTGTGCGAAAACCTCGACTCGCTGGATGAGCCTGAAGCGAAGGCTGCAATGATCTGGGTCATTGGTCAGTACGCCGACCGGATAGAAGACTCTGATGTTCTGCTCGAGGACTTCCTTGATACCTTCCAGGAGGAAACACACGAAGTGCAGCTGGCACTCCTCACAGCCACAGTGAAGCTGTTCATACAGCGGCCCACGCGAGGTTCAGCGCTCGTTCCGAAAGTCCTGAAGTGGGCGACGGAGGAGACGGACAACCCGGATCTACGAGACCGAGGTTACATGTACTGGCGCTTGCTGTCATCTGCACCTGAAGAAGCGAAGAAGGTCGTAATGGGTGAGAAGCCTGCTATTACCGCCGAAGAATCGGAGAAACTCGACCCAGGGACGCTGGAGGAAATGTGCTTGAATGTGGGTACATTGGCAACTGTCTACCTCAAACCTGTAAACCAGGTCTTCCGTTCCGCGCGCCCACGCAAAGTGGTAGACTCACCCGCATTACAACGGCACGAATTGCCAACCGTCAAGGCCGCACAACAAGCACGCGAACGTGCAGCCGCAGACCGCTCGCGACTCGACACAGCCACCAATGGCAACGGCTCACTGTCACCGACGAATGGAAATATGTCAGCAGCAGTAAGCGATGCCGACATGTATTTCGCCAGCGTTGGACGGCAGAGCACCTTTGGTGGATCTCCTATTGCTGAAGATCACGCCGGTGTGGGAGGCGGGTGGGTTGTCAATCAGAATGCGCCGCAGCAGCTTGTCATGAGTCCGGGAGGTGCAGATGGGAATCAGGACTTGTTGCTGTGAGTCGTATCGTAATTTGTGGTCCTCTGATATACTGCCATGCGTGGCCTAATGTAGATGTATGTACCAATGTTGAAGGCCTAATGTCTTGGTGCAATCAAATACCCAGTACACAAGCTGATTTGCAAACAGCAAGCCTCTGATCTTCCTTGCTATTCTTCCACCAACACGATGAGATCTGACTCAGCATTGACGCATCTCACTCTCCTCGAGACTGCCGTGACGTCACCGTATTTATCACTCTAGTACATGTATACATCCATTGTGTGCCTTTACAATTTTCTATCTACAATTTGTTCAGTCCCAACCACCTTGGCCTTGGTTACCGGTAGATCTCAACCACCGCAAAACATAACCCTACGCGTTGCCAGCCCATTGCTGCGATGACCTGTCTTTTCCCCACAACAGCCTCCCTGACCCGCCTCCATCCTGCGGGAGGATGTCTACCGAACGATCACCATTGGGTCGCTGCTATAGCTCGGCGGCGCTTATACTGCCCGCTACCACCCCCGACAGACCAGGTCTGTGCATATTGCAGCGATCTTCTGCAGGGGAGTCTGCAACTACTCTATGACCTCTCTATAAAATTAGAAGATACAACAGGTCTATAAGAAGACAGGAAAGCAGGAATCTGCTACCTAATTTTAAAGCTTCAAGATGGTGTAGGTTTTGCACAATTGGAGTTTCAATTTCGGCTTTTCTGCAGTGCTGAGTAAGGCCTCCCATATGCTGGTCCGTCGGAGGTGGTAAGAAGCAGTACTGGTCAAGTCGACTCAATCTCCTTCCCAATGAGGACATGTGGGGCTACGAACGATATTATGGTTGCAGCATGCTCTTTCGAATGCATGAATCCCAGGGGATTGTACTTATATCACCTGGCTACAATACGTTATGACAACGTCCGAGCTTGTCCTCTCCCTGGTAAATATCTACCATGATGCAAGCACGCAAGTCCAAAGATCCGAGCCATGTCGATGAGAAAGTGCCGGGGAAGGCTACGTACGCGAACGGAGACAAGGCACTTGAGTTCCTCCGCTACAATGAAGAAGGTGGAGAAGGCACTGACGTCCATGTCGGCGAGAAGGCGCTTGTGAGGAAGATCGATTGGATGATTGTGCCCATCATGTTCGCATGTTACTTTCTTCAGTACTTGGACAAATCACTCTGTATACCCCCCAGCCATTCCCGTCATTACCCGGATGGCTTGCTAACATTTTCAAGTGAACTTTGCTGCGGTCATGGGGATAAGGGAAGATGCCAATCTGACGACGGAGCAGTACGGCACATTATCCTGGCTATTCTATCTCGCTTTCCTGATCTTCGAGATGCCGCACGCATATCTCATGCAGAGGCTACCTACTGCGAAATACCTCGGTGCTTGCGTCTGCGCGTGGGGTGTAGTTGGTATGTCTCCAAGCCATCGTTGTAGATCTGCCGTTAACAGCCTCAACAGTGACCTGCACGGCTGCCTGCGACTCATACGCCTCTCTTGCAGTCTGTCGTTTCCTTCTCGGTACATTTGAATCCGCCATCAGCCCATCACTTATCCTGGTAACCTCCATGTGGTATAAGCGCGACGAACAACCCCGCCGCATCGGCTTCTGGTTCACTGGCGCCGGGGTCGCCGTCATGATCGGCTCTCTCATCTCCTACGGCTTCCAGCACTACACCGGGGACAAATTCAACAACTGGCAAATCATGTACCTAGTCGCCGGCCTCATCACCATCGCTGCAGGCATCATCGTCATCTTGTTCCTACCAGACAACCCCATGAGCAGCCGCTTGAGCCACGAGGAGAAAGTCATGGCTGTGACAAGGCTGCGAGACAACAACACGGGCATTGAAAACAAAACTTTCAAATTTTACCAATTCCGCGAAGCACTCTGCGATCCTCAAGTCTGGCTCTTGACTTTCATCACCACCGCAGCCAGTATTCCCAACGGCGCCGTCTCCTCCTTCCAAAGCGTCATCATTTCCGGGTTCGGCTTCTCAAACAAACAAACAGCACTCATCCAGATGCCTGGCGGCCTGATCACCGTCGCCAGCACGCTGCTCGGCACCTACATTGCAGGGCGGTACAACTGTCGAGGCCTCATGCTAGGGACCTGGGTAGCACTGGGCGGTATCGTGGGTGGCGGTATGATTGCATTCTTACCTGCTAGTTCGCAAGCTGGAAGATTAGCTGGGAACTATCTCACAAATATGACGGCTTCGTTCTTGCCGTTTGCGTACTCATTCGCGGCGTGTAATCTCGCCGTAAGCTCAAGCCCTGATCTAACTTCAAAATGCCTGGGATTTACTGACGAACGAAAATAGGGACACACCAAAAAAGTAACCACCAACGCCCTTCTCCTCATGTCCTTCTGCCTCGGCAACATCCTCGGACCTCTTACTTTTCGCAACGCCGATGCGCCGTCTTACACGCCTGCCAAGATCACTATTGTTGCTGTTGAGACGGCAGTGCTGGGCGCGGTGGCGATCTTGTTGGTGTATTATCGCTGGGAGAACCGGAGAAGAGATGTCAGTGCTGTGGAGAGGGGAGAGGGGGGTCAAGTGGATGCAGAGTTCAAGGACTTGACAGATCGAGAGAACGAGGTATTGAGGTATAAATACTGAGTGAGATGTAAGGGTTGTGGTGCAGTTGAGCATGAATGTCCTTCATACCCCTATCTATACTGTACACGCGATCACAGTAGGAACGAGAGGATGTGGATCTGGAGTAACACACAGTCAAGGTAAAAGACAGAGAATCTTGGTGCTAATTCAACTTGAGTATCAATTACAAGACGCTTCTTAGTACAAAGCTTGCCATGTTCTGCTGAGGTGGCCAAGATGGGTTAGCACACGGGAAGCGTAGAGAAGTGCTGCACAGACGTGTGTGGACCCTTGTTTTGACAGCCGTTCCTCGTCATCGCCTGCAGCTGCCCTTCATTGCTGAAACACCCCACCAAAACACCGCAGCCCGCCTAAGAAAGACGCGCCTCGACGCGCTGAGACCCCGCAGCAATGCAGAGCCACCAGCAGTCGTCCGTGTCGCCCGGCGCTGGCAAGGACAAAGGCACCACGCCACGGGGGCCTTCACGTCAAACAAGCCATAATGACACCCACGCTCTTTCACGGTCCGCCAACCGCCTTTCTCTGCATATGAGCACAAGCAACCTGCGCGATCCGTCGCCTGGACCAGCTTCACCACGGAACCCTATCGCGCGCACACCCTCATCGCCCCTGCCCCAGTCGCTCCGCCGCAGCTCCAGCACAGTGAGCCTGAACCGCGCCGCATCCCCCGCACCGTCTCTCGTCCTTGGCAGAAAGTCGTCCAACTCGTCCATGCGCAGTGACATGCCTCCCGGGTCTCCTAGGGGCCCTGCTTCTCGCCGCTCGTCGTTCGCACCCAACATGTCCTCGTCGATAGGGGCCAAAAGCCCGCTGCAACCGCACTTTGAGGAGAAGCTGCCTCTGCGCGCGTGCGATGTAGCTGAGGAACATTTCAAGAAAGAGCTGGCACGACACGATGGTATCGCTGGGTCGGCGAACGCAGGCACGATTGTCATTGTCCACGACCAATGCTACGGCCATCGCTTTTCCCGACCCAAGACACCAAAGAACATGCTCAGCCTGATTATGGAGCGTCCGGAGCGCATACTGGCCAGTGTGCTGGGCATATCGACGGCATACGTCCGACTAGGTGGACGCCATGCAGAGGGACATCATCCACTACACCCAGATCAAGGCCCACCTGAACGCATCCCCTTCAAGATTCGCAAGACCTCGCGATTGGTCGACATCACCTCGCCAGTCGTGACCAACGTTCATGGCACAAAGTGGATGGAGGAGTTGAAATCTTTGTGTGACAATGCGGGAGCAAAGCTTGCAACCACAGGGAAGGAGCTGGTCAGAGATTTGCAAGCTGGACCTGGGCAACCACCAAAACACGAGTTTCACGCTGGCGATCTTTACCTCTGTCAAGAGTCGCTGAATGCTTTTCAGGGTGCACTGGGTGGTGTTCTAGATGCTGTCGATGCCGTCTTCCAAGGTACAAGCATCGGTGGCGGTCCGTCACGAGCGTTCGTCTGCGTTCGCCCACCAGGTCACCATTGCTCAGCAGATTTTCCGTCCGGGTTCTGTTGGCTAAACAACGTTCACGTTGGCATCGAGCACGCCATGATGCAGTACGGCCTGACTCACGCGGCCATCATTGATTTCGATCTACACCATGGCGACGGATCACAAGCCATCACCTGGGCCAGGAACAAGAAGGTCCAAAACATGCCCAAGGGCACAGCTAACAGGAAGAAGACATCCATTGGCTACTTTAGCTTGCACGACATCAACTCATACCCATGCGAGGACGGGGATGACGACAAAGTTCAGGCAGCAAGCCTTTGTATTGACAACGCGCACGGACAGTCGATATGGAATGTGCATCTTCAATCCTGGAAGACACCAGAGGAGTTTTGGGCGATATACGAAGACAAATATCTCATACTCCTCGACAAGACGCGTCAGTATCTCAAATCACACACGAAGCGACTGAGGACTGGACCCAACCAACCTGCTCCAAAGGCGGCCATCTTTTTGTCGGCTGGGTTTGATGCCAGTGAGTGG
Source organism: Neodidymelliopsis sp. IMI 364377 (assembly GCA_027946375.1). Classification (NCBI taxonomy): domain Eukaryota; kingdom Fungi; phylum Ascomycota; class Dothideomycetes; order Pleosporales; family Didymellaceae; genus Neodidymelliopsis; species Neodidymelliopsis sp. IMI 364377. The sequence continues at coordinate 6,456 of JAPEUT010000455.1, read as the reverse complement.
GAGACTGCTGGCATGCAGCGACATGCGGTCAATGTACCGACTGAATTTTATGCTCGTTTTACTCGAGATGTAGTACGCTTGGCCGAGGAAGAAGGCACCGCTGTGGACGGCCGCGTTATCTCAGTACTTGAGGGTGGCTACAGCGATAGGGCTCTTGCTAGCGGAGTTATGAGCCATATCAGTGGTCTTACAGATGGCCAAGTCTGGAATGAGCCCAATCCAGAGCAAGGATCAGCCCTCGACATGAGCCGAAGTCTGGATAGAATGAGCTTATCGGACGACGATCTCACAGTTCAGTCAGTTGAGGCTGATATCACGCCTGTCGTCTATGATCCTGCCTGGTGGCATGCTGCTAGGCTTTCTGAGCTCGAAAATTTGGTCAATCCTCCAGCCCCAGTCGCCATCAAGAAGCCACGACAGGGTCCACAGGCGCACTTTTCTTCGCCCACGCAGTCTTTCACTGCAAAGGTCGTCGATCCGACCAAGCTCGCGCATCTGCAACCTGGAAGGAGCGTTCCCATCAACCCGGTACGACCGATCACACCGCCTCCGCCGGATGTGGATTGGGCAACTGCAGCTCATGCCTTGAGCGCGTTGCTAGTACCTTCAGATCGCCAGACTCGAAGCTGCAGGCCAGAAGAGCTTGCAGAACCGAAGATAAAGAAAGAAAAGCTAGTGGCGCCAGAGCTGTCGTCTGTGAAGGTTGATCCGTCTGGTCGGCAGCTGCGTGGACGAAAGCCTGTCACGTCGTACGCCGATGCAGGCTCAGACGACGACAAAGCTTCCCATCGTCCAGAATCACGCTCAAGCCGACGACAAACTATTGCAGACTTCCCGCTCGCCTCTGCAGAAACCCCTCCTGCAGCTCAACCAGTTTCTCGCCGTATGAGTATTGCCTCCAGCGTGTCGTCAATAGGCGATCGCAGTGTCAGCCGCGGGCCAAGTATACCCCCTCCGACAACGAGAAGGCGAAGTGTAGCACCGCAACCCGGCGCTTCGAGTGACTTGCCAGTGAAGAAGGGCCGTGGCACGACCACCGCAGCCTCGTCTCGCGCGCCTCAGCGGCCGCCTGTGCCACGAGTTCCTTCGGCGTATACAAGCAAGCCTGCTCCTGTAAAAGGCAAAGAGAATGACGATATGGATGCCTTGACGTCAGGCTTGAAGCGTGTCACACTGAAGATGCCCTCGAGAGAAGAACACGATGCCCGAGAGAAAGAAAGAGAGGACAAGCAGAAGGCTCTAGAAGCATCGAAGAAACCACTAAGCAAGCCAGCGGCTCGCAAGCCCCCCGCAAGCCGCACAACGAGCACGAAGACGGCTACCAAGGCTGCCACCAGTACCGCGAGAAGAGGCCCAGGACGTTCCTCAAAGTCAAAAACATCTTCGCCTGCTGATACACCAGTACCAACCATGACGCCTGAGCCTCCGATCCTGCAGAGCGCAGCAGCAGCACCACTTGTAAAGCCAGAACCATTACAACCAGAACCTGTCTCAAGCTTAGTCCATCCTCCGGGTTCACAGCCGGTTCTGCAGGAGAGCTCGGCTGTCAGTATATCAGAAGCCGGTCGCCGCGGCTCTGGAGGTATTATCGAGCCACCAACTGATATCAGAGATTCAGTCATTACACCTGAGCAACTTCGCGAGCAGCTTCCACTGCCTTCATTCGTGACGGCGACTGAGTCACTGTCAACTATGACTCCACCCACCCGAGCGGATACACCTCCTCCACCACCACCTGCGACTGGCTTGCAGTTTGTGAATTACACCACACAGTCGTTCGATAGCGCGCCTTCAGTCGCCATTTCGGCACACACATCCGAGCCTCAACCCTCAGCCGCCTTGCATTGGCTCCCTCCTAACACGGACGCTGCACCAATGCCTCCTTCAGTAGGATCTCGTCCCATGTCCCCTGCCAAGAAGCAAGATTTGCCTGTCTTCACTGCCAATGGCACAATACCCTTTGCAATGCCGGGACCTGCACCTGCTCAGAAGGACACATCCACGGCCACTAAGGCAATTGACTACAAAAACGTATGGGAGGTGCCCGACACGCCTACTCACTAGCTACGAGAATGGAGTTCGAAGGATTGCTACCAAGCACGGCGTTCATTGGCGGGACTTGTTCAGTTTCAGGCGCACCCTAGAAGCGAGTTTGAATTTCCTCCGGCCCCGCATCAATTGGCGCGCCAGCCGTAAGACAGTTGGATTGAAGAATGACTTATATACTTTTTTAATCTTTGTCCCGTAGAGATACCCGCTTTCGCGCAAAGCTGAACTTTTTACCTACTATCGAACCATTTCCTTTTGTGCATTGCATCATCGTGACAACTGAAACTCTGCGCTCCACTGCGCTCCACATAGTTCTTCACACGCATCGCAGGACGTAGTAGCATAGCCAATGTATCCGTATATTCGCCACCAGTATGCATGCAATCGTTTAGCTGCTTCGTATTCATGCACACATGTCACAGGGATGCAGGGCTCTCGCAGACGGGAACCAATGGCTAGCGCGTGCAGAGCTGTCATGGGGCGGCTGTGAAAGCGGGGTCTCGCGCTAGAACGCGAAACCTCGAATGACGTACGTGTGCTCACCTGAAGCTGGGTTTATGGCGTGACGGGACGCGGATTCCTTAAGTACTGCGGTCTGTCTGTTTATTACTCTGCTTTGAAGAGTCGAGGGTAGTTCCATTACACACATCACACAACATCAGCTGGTGTCTTCGGTAGGAAAAGAACAGCCATCATGTCTGATACATCAGGCAGCAACAACCCCTTCGCGCGTCGCGAGGAGTTCTCTAGCCAATCGATCCTGCTGTACAAGATCTCAACAGGTCTTTCGTACCTCATCCTGCTCATCACGGCGTTCTACTACACTTTCAATCAGCCAAACGAAGGACATGGACCGCATCATAGGTTCTGGCAGCATCAGCCTGCGACGCCTTTCGCGCAGAGTAGTATCATTACCTCGATCTACTGGTCTGTCTTCTCGCTTCCCAAATGAACTTCAGACAGCTAACAAGAGCAAAGGATCATCCTTTTCGTCCTCCAGTTGGTTTACGCCTACTCCCTCTGGTCATCCAACACCGTCTACCTGACTGCCGCCGCCAACATTGGCAGCCACTACATCGCGTCCAACCTGCTTCTCTTCGGCTTCATCCACCTTTGGGTGCGCAGCCACTTCTGGCTCGCTGAACTCCTCCTTGTAGTCAATTTCTTCAACCTGTCATTCGCGTACTTCCGCCACTCGACTACACCGCGCGCGATCCACATCGGCACTGTTGCAGGCCCGCTGGCTTGGAACTTTGTCGCGCTGTACTGGGTAGGCGCTGTAGCGTTCCATTCTACGCACTTGGTTGGTAGGATTGTTGCCAATGTGTTCATTTGGGGGTGGCTGGGATATGGAATGTTTTTCCTTGCGGCGTACAAGGACTACACGATGGGTTTTGCGCTTTCGGTGCTTGCATTTTGTAAGTCCCTTTCCTTTTGACTTCTTTTCGAAGTCCAGCTAACACGAAACAGCAACCGGCGTCGGCCAGTTCCTTAGCAAACTACCCATCCTGCAGCTGCAGTGGATCTTCGCTTTCACCATCGGCGGCATTCTGTTCGTCCTTTCGCTCGCTGTCGGTGTGCCGGGGCTGCTGGGTCGCGATCCGTTCCCCAGGGGACAGATTGTTAGCGAGGACCGCGAGAGGGCACCGCTATTGGCAGATGAGTAGGGCGTTGCGTGGTAGAGAAGTGGACATAAGTGGTGTGTTTGCGAGATTTCAGATGCAGGGAGACTGAGGTTGGGGTTGGTCTAGTGGGTGGGAAGGAGGTTGGTGAGGTTCGGATTCGCGAGTATGTCACTGTTCCGTCTAGAGGAAGAGAGACGAATAGATGGTATTCGGTTACTTCAGCATTTCCTGGCGCTCGAAATGGGACGATGTTTTTCAACTCAAGTATCTCAATCTGCTATTGTGAAGACCTTGAATAAAGATGGCTTTAAGAAAGTCGTGCTGAAGTAAATAGAGGGAGGCTCAAGACAAGCCTGCAAGGCTCATGGTCTATCCAACGAGCGGAAAATCCTTGAACATTCACCGGTGCAATCAACGTATAGGTATGTAGCTGCCTAGCCTCGCGAAACAATGGCCTTCCTAATCTGGAAATCCGGCATCAAATTAATGAAGCGAGTAACTCTCATTCGTCTTAACGTTTACGCCATAATTAATCGTATGCGGCAGAGCGATATTAAACGGACCAGGATCAATATCAGTCATCTTTACGAGCTGCACGCAGGCTGAGACGAATATACATATTCGCCATCAGTCCCGCCAGCCCCATATCATCATCTCACAATTCTTCACAATGGTTCTTCCTTGCTTCGTCTGCGAACGCATGCGAACTCGCAATCCTGCCAAACACGGCAACCTGAAGACACAAGGTCCAGTCGACATCTGCCTACTTTGCGACCGAGAATTCTGCGAAACCCACAGCAGTGGTTCAGCTGGGGTTTGCGAGATCAACCATGTAACATACTTCAGCAAGCACTCGAACTTGGAAGACATATATCCAACGATGGAGGCAAGACACATCGCTGTGAGTTCTGCTTTTTCGTGAGACTGGTTGTGTGCTGCTGACGCCATCTTGCAGCTTGGGAGTTGTAGGCCAGGTTCGAGCCTACAGTAGAAGCGCTTAGAGGAAGACTTGGAGCAGGATCGAGCAAGGTTCGAAGTACACATTAATAGGGAACTAGCATAAGGACTGCGATTATAAGTAGGATAGGTTCTAGGATTAGTTTTTAGTAATAGCTAGGTGTACAAATGTGTCGCGGGCGCATTTGCGCCCAGTAGAGTAGCGCTATCAGGTTGCTAATAAGTAAACTAGATATAGCATTTACATTACTTAACTTCTAGTAGAGTAAAGTAGAGAATCTTTAACTAGGTGCTGTTAGAAGAACTTATAGAGTCTAACTAGTAGATTAGGGCTAAGTAATAAGCAGCTTAAAAAGGCTCTAATTTAATCTTTATAATTATTATAGAGTCTATATATATTAGAAGCTAGTTATTAAAACTCTTCTCTATCTCCCTAGTTATAACGTATTAGTTATTAGTTACAACCTACTAGTAGTTTATTAAAGTTATACCTAGATAAAGTCTAATATTATATAGGTTTATTAGTTCTTAGAAATAGCTAGTAGTAATAGAAAAAAGAGTAAGATATCTAAGTAGAGCTTAATATAATAACTTAAGGTCTTATAATAAGTAATAGATAATTTAACTTATTATACTAAGAGTAAAATCTAAAAATAAACTTAATAAATTAATATATTTTATAAGTAAGTACCTTACTTTAGTAAGCGCTTTATAAATACTATTAAGATAACTATATAGTACTACTATATAATACTATAATAATTTATTATAATTTATAAAATATAGTAATATTATTTAGAAGTATTACTATTATCTATATCCTCTATTTCTACTTTATAGGTGCAGGAATTATATCTAATTTTACTATAACACCTATAGTATTACTTTATACGTACCCTCTTTATAGGTATCTTACTACTACTATACCTACTACTCTCTTTCTTAGTAACTAGGTTGGCTATCTTACTAACTATTAAGGTCTCTTCTACCTATATATAGTAGCGCTTATAAGTTTTACACTTTATTAATACTTTAATAGTATCTTAAAGGTAGCCTACTTTCTTTTATAATAACACTATATTATATACTATCTACTAAGTGCCTTTAATTAGCTACCTAACCTACTTATTAATTAAACTTATAGGAGACCCTCTATATTTTTATATATAGTTTTATTACCCTAACACCTTATACTAGAGTAACCTACTTATAATTACTAAACTAGAGTTTCTTTTATTTTCTAGGCTTTTCTAAGCCTATAATAACAAGCTAAGAGAATATCTTACCTATTAAGCAGCTAGACTTATTAAAGTTATATATATCTTTATCTATAATACTATATTTTACCTTTATATTCTAAACTAGTATAAACTAAGGTATAAGAGTTACTAAGTTCTTATAAGTAGCTTACTAGTAATAATATAGGTAGGTTTATTACTTTTAAAGCTTTAGTATATACTTTATTAAGTTATTAACCTAGTTTTTACTAATAGGCTTTATACTATAATTATAAAGATGTTTATTAGCTATATCTTATATATTAAGCTCTTAGAGTGCTATATCTTATAATCTCTACTTAAGTATATATTTTATAATACTTTCTCTTTTAGCTTTATTAAGTACTTTAAATTTAGCTTATAGTTATATTAAGAGAGTATATTAGTATATTACTACTATATTATATACTAAGGTATATTATAGAGTAATTTAGTATATTATAGAGTTTTAATTTACTAAGTTTAAATATTTAAGATAGTAAGCTATATATTAGCTTTAGAGTAGGTATTCTTAAGTTAGTATTATTAAGATATTATATATTATTACT
>JAPEUT010000454.1:0-13463 GCA_027946375.1 Neodidymelliopsis sp. IMI 364377 | reverse complement strand
CCTCTATCCCTCTCCCCACCCACCTGCCGCTCAACCACCATCTCTCCACCCGCCCCAAATCCACAATCCATCCCACAGTCCTCCCTAGCTCTTGCATTGGCCACGTACCCCAAATCCGCCCTCGTCGTTGCATCAGCATTCAGCGCATTGGGGTTCTGATTATATCCATCCGGGAATTCCGGATCCGTGCGCGAAGGACAGTTCATTGGGGTGATAGATGAGTGGATTGTACGCAACACGACGGTTATTGTTGAGCGAGGGGTTGATTAGTACGTGAGTGTGGAGTGATGTGAGGAAGAGAAATAAGGGAAAGAGGTGTGTAAGTGTGAGCGAATGCGTATGCAAAGGGTTTAGAGACGAGCGAATACTTGTGGGGTAATAGCGTCGGGCTGGATGACGAGGCTACGGGATCGTGCTTGCCGAACACGGGAGCGGGCGTCTGGAACTTTTTTTCTGGTCTCGCGACGCGACTTTTCCCGATGCGGGTGTGATGGCTGTAATAGTATTGAGAGAGATGACAGCTGCAGAGTTCAAGTGCGAGACTGATGTGCAGTGGCTTCTAGAGTTGTGTGATTGATGGGAATGGTGGTGAGATTCATTGTGGGGCGGAGCTAAGCTTCAAAACAAGCCACAACCGAGGAAGCTTGATTGTCTGTCCCTGCAGCCTTGCGAGCCTGCGTTTTGCACTTGTCTCTTATCTCGCATGTGGTTGTTTGGAGTTTTTGTGTTGACTGTGGACTTTCCAACACCTCCAAGCTTCACTATCACAAGGGGGAAGCACAGCACTTGCGATATTGGACTTTCTTTGCAAGACCGCGTGATGGAAAAAGATGTGAGAAATATCACAAGAACAGGCACAAAGGTTAAAGGCTGAAGGTTCCAACAATCATATCGATCAATCTATTCAATTTCTATTCTTCAACGAAATATACAGCCACTATTCTGATTCACGGCTATTAGAAAAATTTATACATTTGAGAAGAACCCGTCGCTTTTGCAAGGCGGGCGGATAGGTGCTCAGCGCTTGAGGGGTGTGGAAACAAGACAGATATATCTGTCCATCTATCGAAATGTACGTAAGATGTCGCAATGCAGCTATGCGGGAGAGGAAAAACAGCATGCCAGTAATGCGGCAATGATGATGGTATAACGCCGTGAGCACATGAAATGAGTACAAAGACTCAGAGCGAATGAAAATTAGACCTTCTCCGAGAGATCGTTGGCGTGTGTGACAGAAGGGCCGCGCTGAGTGGTCGTAGAGGTGGCGTTGTTGCCGACCTTCTCGTTGTCAATGGGGCTACCAACACGGCTGGGCTCGTCGAGCATCTGCTCTTGCGCAGCGCCCTTGTGGCCACCAACTTCCTTCTTGTCGGCCTTCTCCTTCTTGGTCTTGGGCATGCGGACCAGCCAGTAGAGGGCGAGGGCAGCGAAGATGTTGAAGACGACGTACACCCAGAGGATACCAAAGTTCCTCCAGATATCGTCGTAGTTGGAGGAGAGCGCCTTGAGGAAAGTGTCTGTGTCTGAGACGGCGCACCACTGGCAGCCAGTGGTGGCATCGGGGTTCTGCATGTAGCCGCCTGAAACGGCCTTGTAGCCCTCGATGTAGGATCCGCAGGTGTCGCCCTGCGGAGGGTTGAAGTTGACATACTCGTTTGGAGCGCACTGCACCGTACTTCTTGCTAAACCTGATGCTAATATACCGGACACCAGGTATGTGAAGGGCGAGAGACGGTACATGAAGATCCAGAAGCCAGGGAAGGTGGCCGGGGTAGCGAGGACACCACAGAAGACCAGGCAAAGCGAGAACATCAAGTTGGCAATGTTACCGCCCGTCTCAGCCGACTCAATACCAGCAATGACCATGTGTGTGAAGGTTGAGGTGAACAGCAGGAACATCCAGGTAAAGAGGAAGACCTGGAAGCCACGGAAGTTGACCTGGTCAGTAGGCTCGGCGTTGCGGTAGAGACCAATGGGGTAAGCCCAGCAGAAGTAGATCAGGACAGCCATGAGAGAGTTCCAGGGAAGCTCGACAAGAATATTGGAGAGCATGAACGCCTTCCAGGAGTAGGCCTTGCTGGGACGCTCACGCACCTCGTACAAGGCACGCTGAGTGACGAAGTGAGGCATGATCTGCTGGACGAGTTGACCGAAGATAGTGAACAACATGAAGACACCGAACATCTGGTTCTGGAGACCTTGCTGAGTGTTGGGCATCTTGTAGAGCGAGAAACCGATGAAGATAGCCGAGGCAACGCAAAGCAGAGTCTTCGAGTAGATGTAGGTCGGGCTACGCCAGTACTGCTGGAAGACACGCTTGGTGGTCTCACGGAATTGTTCGCCGAAAGGTGCAGCAAACTCACGATAGGCAGCCTTATCCTCTCGCTTCTGAGCAGAGACAGTACGTTCCAGACGGTTTTGCTGCGAGCGTTCGACCTTGAGCTCTTCGAGATGGCGTTGGACTTCGGCATACTCTTCCGAGTTGCGCCATGTCTGATGCCAGTCGATGTCCGTGTGTGACCCGGGAGCAGCACCAATAACCTCAAGCATCCATTCGGCGGGGTTGGCCTCAGGCGGGCACTTGGGGCCGCCATTGCGAACAAAGTAGTTGACGAGGACCTCAGAGTTGTGACCGACGTCGCCATAGTAGACAGTGCGGCCACCCTTGGCGAGGAATAGCAGACGATCGAAACGCTGGAACAACATGGCAGAAGGCTGATGAATAGTGCAGAGAATAGCCTGGCCGTTCTTCTTCAGCTTGTCCAAGAGATCGAGAATAGCCCACGAAGTCTGAGAGTCGAGACCGGAGGTAGGTTCGTCCAGGAAGAGAAGTAAGGCAGGCTTAGCAGCCAGCTCTACACCAATGGTAAGACGCTTGCGCTGTTCAACGTTGAGGCCTTCGCCGGGAACACCAACGACGGCATCAGCATACTCAGTCATGTCGAGAAGCTTGATAACCTCGCTGACATATTCGATCTTCTCTTGACGGGAAACATGAGCGGGCTGACGTAGGAGAGCCGAGAACGTAAGTGCTTCACGGACAGTCGAGGTGGCCAAGTGCAAGTCTTGCTGTTGAGCGTAACCGGTCTTGCGCTGGAAGGAGTCGTCACGGGGACTGCCGTCAACCAACATCTCGCCAGTGATGACACCCATGGTAGTACGCGTAGCCAGGACATCGAGCAGAGTAGTCTTACCAGCACCAGACACACCCATTAGAGCAGTCAAAGTACCTGGCTTAACCCAGCCATCAACATGATCCAGAATGCGACGTCCTTCACCCTTGATCTTGATGTCGTAGCACACATCCTTCCACTGGAAGATAGCAGTCTGGCGTTCGATGATGGCGATGTTGTCGCCACTATCAGCGTAGCCAGCGGGACGACCAGTGGGGTTATTCTCGAGATCATCAGTAGACTTGGCCTTGGGAACCTTGTGGCCACGACGGAAGACGAGCACTTCACCCTTGGACTTGGCGGAGGTAATGAACTCGGTGGCAGTGAGGTAGACAGTCATAAGACCGAACATGAAGACCCAGAGAATACCGAAGTTACGCCACTTGTGCGAGCGCTGGTACTCGTAGGCAGAGTTGATGTACACACCACCATCGACGAAATTCTGGCCGGGTACAGAGCCAACAGCGGAACAAGCACGTTCAGCGCCGGACACGTTCTCGTAGCCAGGACCCATGGGAACAAACTGGTTACACTCGAACTGCCTGCCATTGAACTCATTGACCATAAGAGCTTCGAAACCGTAGCTGACAGGGTTGATGTAGCGAATCCACTTGGACCAACCCAGCATGTAGTTGGGAGGGATGGCAAAACCAGTGTAGATGACGAGACCCAGGATGAGGATAGCAGCGGGTGCCAGAGCCTGCACAAGAGACTTGGACAGAGAAGCGATCGATCGGAAGAACATGGACATGACCAAGGTCAAAGTGAACGAAATCAGGACGAAGAAGAAGAAGTTGCCAGGCTCGCGACGCAGATTGGTCATGAAGTAGAGAACCAAGTTGAACGTAATCGCGTTGGCAATCTTGTACGGCATGTCTGTCAACATACTAGCGAAGGCTTCGGCGGACGGATGGTAGAGAGCGTAACGCGAGTGCTTTTCGACGATGGGACGTTGAGCGTACAGAGTGAGAATTTCGAGAGCGGAACCGAAGGCGTTCATCAGAATGGCGAAGAACAGCAGAGCAGATCGCTGGTAGAAGGAACCGGTAGTAGGCTGGAGGTTGAAGAAGACGGAAGAGATGATCAAAGCCATGATGGAGTTGGCGATGAGTTGAGAGAGTGTGATGCTGGGATCAGCCTTTAGTCGAACAAAACCACGCCATAGGCAGAGCTTGACCTGTTGTGTGTAGGAGAGAGTGTAGGGTGATTTTGCGCGCTGGCCCTTTGCCTGCTGAAGCTTGCGAGATTCGGCGAACTTCTGAGCTGTCTCGCCACCTAATGGGTACTTCTGGTTGTACGCGTCGATCTCGGCCAAGAGCTGAACACGCTCCGTTGAATCCAACCAGCGCTGGTGGAACTCATCAGGCGTGCGTGGAACACGATCCTCGAAGCCCTCGCGGACAAGGCGCTCCAATGGCGATGTCATGGATGTGAGGAAATCAGCATCGGTCTGACGGTCAGGGCAGCGGAAACCCATGTTGACGAAGAAGGCCTTTGCATCGGTGGTCCTTCCGTAGAAGATCTGGCGACCTTCATAGAGGACGAGGACCTTGTCGAAGAAGTCGTACGCGGCCTGGGGGGCCTGGTAAATGGCAACACATGCTGTGGTGCCGTTGATTTCGGTCTCCATGCGTAGCGTCTTGCAGAACTCGATAGCATTGGCGGAATCGAGACCACGAGTAGAGTTGTCCCAAGCCTGCAGAGGTGCTCGGCTGAGAGACGCCTCGGCAATGGTGACACGCTTACGCTCACCACCAGAGACACCACGAATAAAGTCGTTTCCGACGCGGGTATTGATCGTGTGCGAGATACCGTACATGGCCATGATGACATCTCGCTGGTGCTTAGCATACTCATCAGCCGTGACGCCACCAGGAATATTACGGGGGCGACGAGCGAGGGCGGCGAAGTAAAGAGTCTCGCCAACAGTCATGGCGGGGAAATGGACATCGACTTCGGCGGTGTAGATGGCCTCACCACGATAGTTCTTCTGCATGAGTTCTGGGCTGACACCTGTTTTGAATTAGCCGTTGCTCGGTGCATCGATGCAAAACTCTCGAAACATACCATTGTAGTTCAGCTCAGAACGCTCATCAACGAAGAATCCGTGGGTCTCTCCGGTGATAGTCTTCAGGAAAGTCGAACACCCGGATCCAGGAGGTCCAAGGACGACCAACATCTCGCCGGCCTCAACCAAACCATCGCAGCCCTGCAAAATATCAATCTTGCGGCCCTTGTCGCCCTTCAGCTGCTTGAACAGAGCAGGTCCCTCGAGCCACACATTACCAACACTCTTCTGGTAATCCGTGTCGGCACCGAAACCGTGGACATTGAGGTTCTTGAAAGAGATACCGGCTTGCCTTGGTGGAGCTGCAGTTTCATCACTCAGTTGCAAGTTCATCATGGCTTTGGTCCAGGCGCGGGCATTGAAGTTTTCACTACTGGGATCCAGGGATGAACCGGGTTCAGCAGCAAATGGGTTCTGATGGTGTGAAGCAGAAACCACACTGTGGGAAGTCAACCGTCTTGCAAGCTGCAACACTTCGTTTTCTCTCCGGGCAGTCTCCTGGGTTTCGACATCTCGGTTGTAGGGCACCTCTTTCTCGACTGAGCTGGATGTGTGGTGGTTGCTCCTGGGAGGCGAGTTCTGAGCGGCAATCGTTGATGAATCGGAAGATGTGTCGTGATGTTCAACCTCCTCCTCCTGCATGTGCGACTGGGAGGGTCGACGACCGTGCATCTCTGCAGTAGGCGCGCCACCAACGGCGGCCGAGTGGTCGTAGTTGGAGGTGAAGTTGCCTACGAGAGACATTGTGATTAGGCAAACGCCACTAGGATCCCTTGGTTGGCCAGCTGTAGTAGAGAATGCGAGCACTATTGTTGCAGAGTATAGTACTGGGGGAAAAGAAGAAGAATGCTAGGGTATTAGAAGGTGCTATGGCCAGGAAACCTGGAGGTAAGAAACAAACACTACACACGGGAGACGCTGCCTGATAAACGGTAGCACAAGCGCAGGAATGAGATGCGCTCAGCGGCGAGGGCAGGGGTCAAGCTCCCACGGACAACGGCTTGGCACGTTGCGACCGGAGGCGGATAGGCTCAGGGCCGGACGGTAGTTGCTCGCTTATGACCACAAGTGGGCCACGGAATACGCTGCATACGGACCCGAGTGCGAGCCGCCAATCAGGGGCCGTGGTGTGCGAGGCCTCGAGATTCGTCCTCCGCTTTTCCACAGGCCCCCGTCGACTGTCGTTGCGGTACGTAGTAGGAGTAGTAGTAGTGACACAGCGCGTGCTGCCTCTCCGACGCAGTGGTTCTTGAGCGCGTAGGAACAGGCATCTGATCGCTGTTTTGCATCACCTTCAACGGCGTGGAGAATGGCTACCGCAGCATTCGTGTACAGTAACATTGCCGTCAGCCTCTAAGGCGTCTCACGCCAAATCAGAGAGCAATTACCCTGTGGCGCACGCTCCACGCACCAGAGAGGAAGTCGGTTTGGCCAGCGGTACGAGCGCCTCAAGATTGCCAAAGACTCATCATGATGTCGGGCGTCGTAGTATCCAGCCATCCACAGCCACGGCTGTACGCAGAGCTTGGATGTGTTGACGTCTGACATGTCGGGCCATTTCGCGACGCGCCATCTCATCATTCCACCGCCTACATGCCTGCAAAGTTGCAGACTCCCACAACAAAACATCAGGAGCGGGAGATTGGGTCCTAGAGATCCAGACTCAAACGACGATCCACTCTGCATCTAGCGGACGAATCCCGCAAATAGCCCCCGTATCTTCATTGCGCTCAGGGTGAAATCGCAGAAGCGGTCCCGCCAGGACGGGTGGCATGTCGCCTCTGTAGCCGAGGGGGTGCCGCTTGCGCTTTCCTTTGCGGATCAAACGCGCATCCGGTTCCGCCGCCAACTGACTGGGGCAGTCTTCAGCCCTACAGCGCTGCCATGGCCAGCAATACAAGAACATCCGGAGCCTCCCTGGACCACTGCACAGTTTCCGCGTCGCAAACAGCCAGCCAGCAACGGGTCCATCCGGGTTCCTTTTCCTCCGTTCGCTGACGGTCGATCTAATCAGCGGTGCTGCGTTTCTGTAAGGGAGGTCTTGGCCCGGCGTGCACGCCAACGATGGTGCGCATGTAAGCTGCCGTAGCCGGTGGGTGTGTTTGAGTGAGTGAGTTGGTTGGTTGGTTGGTATATCAGAGACCGGTATCAGCCGGTAAGTGCTGATGCTATCTTACTTCTCTCTCCACTTCCATACATGCTGGGCTGAGTCAGATCGAGGTTCCCGTGTGTTGTGTTGTTGGCAGCGTCTGTCGAGGAAGAGCAGTAGGCAGTCTAAATACCGGGAGAAGCTTTGTCGCGCACGTAGCATGTACAACGGCCCTTTTGTCACGGTACGAGCGTTGAGATGGTTGTCAGAATTAACCATTGCCATTCCGGAGACCGATGTCCGGATCTTTGGACGTCTTGTGTGGTCGTTGTACGCAGACTAGGTGTTCAGCAGGAGCATCGCACAAGCCTGCTCATATCTTTCTCTTTACAAAAGGGAAGCAATGACAAGACAATTTCTCACTCTCACTCTCTACGACTCTAGGACGTACCATGCAAGCAACATCAACCTGGTTGTTTCGTTTCCTTCGGTGCATTATCTGAACGCAACATCTCGTCTAGCACTTCTGGCACATTGGTATAACTCAGTCAAGATAAAATAGTCTTTTCCACACCACGATACGTGACAGTATGTAAAGTATATATCCACGACTTCTTGCCGCAGTTTGTAAGTAAAAAGTATATAGTCCTGATATTATCTCCCTTCTATCCCAAGACTGACGCCGGGGTAACTAGAATGCTGTTCTCATTCACTCACCAACTGTACACACACATGAAAAAGGGTAGAGACGCTGAACGTGATTGCACAACGCTCTTCCTTCTGTTCGGCCCCACCAGCCACGCAAGACTCTCCACTGATCGTCGGCACCGGAAAGGAAAGGGATCCGCGGGAACGATCGAATATCGGTCTAAATTTAACGGTCAAACACAACGGCAGCCAGCTTCTGCTTGATCAGTCCCATTATATGCTCGAGACGTTAAACCTAGTAGGAGTCGCCGAAGAACTGGCTGGCTAGGATGATGTCTTTGTCATTGTTGGCAAAGTCCCAGCCTACTATAGTCGGGTCCTGACTGCAGCAGATGATTCTGCGGGCGTCGAATTGCAGCTTGAAAACGCGCGAGTTGGTGCCTTGATTGGCGAGCGGTACACCGAGTGGGTGAGGGTGGTGGTGATGATGAGCACCGTGATGGTGGTGGTGAGCTGCGCCGTTGGCGGGAGCGCCTGGCTGTGCTTGCTGTTGCGCTGGCCCTGCTGCTGTTTGGCCTGCAGGACCTGCAGGACCTGCAGTACCACCGGCAGCTGCAGCGGTAGCAGTAGCAGCAGTAGGTGGTCTTGGGTTTGTTCCGTTGGCGGTGTTGCCGGCCTGTAACCCTTGTGAGGCTGCGTGAAGTGCTTGTGCCTGCTGAGCGAGATTCTGAGCAGCTTGAGCTTGAGCTTGAGCTTGCTGTGCTAGGGCTTGGAAGTTGTTTTGCTGAGCAGCGCCTTGGCCTGGCTGTTGCTGTGCGGCATTCTGGGCGCCTTGAGGCGCTTGAGCGGGTGGTTGGGCGACAGGCCGTCTGGGCCGACCGCCAGCGGCTCTTACAGCATCATTTTGCAACAAAATCTTCGACTTCTCCCACGCACCATCAGCCCCTTTCTTCCAGATGATTACTGTCTCATCGTAGGAACCAGAAACAATGCGGGCCCACTTGCTGCCTCCCCCACCTGGTGGTAGCTTTGCGCCATAAGCAAAGATAGACTTCGGATCCCGGGACCCAGCATTGCGAGCACGTCGTTGTGCCTTAGTCAGTCTCTGCTCAATCTGTCCTCTGTTGTGCGCTTCGAAGAAATTCCGGTCCACGGCTCGTGCTTCGGCTTCGAGCTCTTCCTCATTGCCGGGAAGGTCCCCAAATTGAGCTTGTACGGTGCGCACAAGATTGCTGTGACCTTGCAGACAAGCTACTTCGGCGCCCGTGGCTCGGTCGAAGATGCGAACCGTCTCGTCGGAACTACCGCTGACAATTCTTCGTCCGTCAAATTGCACACAAGCAATACCCTTGCTATGTCCTTGGAAAGTCCTTATGCAAGCACCCGTTCGCACGTCCCAAACTTTGACGCTTCTGTCCCCCGAGGCAGAGACAATCTGCCCGTCCAAGATCTGGATGGCGTTGACAGCTGCACCGTGGCCTTCCAACGTCATGACGAGGTTGTATGGTCTCAGAGGGGTGAAGTGCAAGTGCTGGTTTTCTACATGCTGCTGCATGTTGATGATGTACTCTGGAAATCGTGCGGCAGACTTTGTGGTTGACGAAGGGTATGTGTCGTCGGTGGGGAGCATCTCTCTTCGGTTCCAGACCTTGATAGACTTGTCCTTTGAGCAGGTGACGAGATAACGATCATCGAATCTTAGGTTGAGAACAGATTCAGAATGCGCTTTCTCAATTTCCTTGATCATGCGTCCAGTAGAGAACTGCCACAATATTACCCTGCAGTCGCTACCTCCAGATACGACAAGGTCGTGTTCGGGCCGCTCGTCAAACTGCAGACACAAGACAGAGGCTGAATGGCCAAGCAGCGGTGGGTGTATCAGCCGTTGTGTGTCGAGGTTCCAGATCCGGATGCTCCTGTCTCTACTTCCGCTGACGAGGTACTTGCCCGAGTACTGTATCGTGTACACGCACTCCGTGTGTGCTTCGGTGGGGTGGCTTGGGTGAGGTAGCTGGAAGTTGGAGTAGCGTCCAGCGTCCCAATTGTCTTCCAACCGCTTCTTCTGCTTGTACAAGTATTGCCAGTTGATCTTGGATTCTGGGCCGGGTAGCAAAAGTGTAGGGTGGATGCGAGGTGCGGTGGACTCGACGGGTGAGGTATCTCCGTTTCGTGTCGGTGAACTGCGATGCTGCTGTGTAGTCTGTGATGGTGTCGCGACAACGCCTTCCATCTGGTCTTCGGCTCTTGAGGATGCATCGTCGGCCTCTACTACACCATGCTGCTCGCCCCAGGGCGTCTGACCCTGCGCAGGGCCGCCCAAGGAGCTCGAATCGAGTGCTTGACGCGTGTCACTCTCTGCCATTGGGCCATCGCCAAAGAGCTGGCGCTCGCCGCGCACGCGCCTCTTGGAGGAAGGCTTGTCCAGGTCCATGTCTTCTGTAGCCCTAGGACGAGTCTTGCGCTCCTTCTCTCTGAAACCTGCACGTCGCTGCCTCTCTTTCTCTTCGTACTCGCGCACCTGAGGGAAGTTGGAGTTCCAGCCCTCGAGACGGAACAGCAGCTTCCACAGGGGGCTGTCGAGGACGCGTATTCTCCATATCCGGGACAGGGTCGAGGCGCGTAGCAGGGTCTCAGGTTCCAGATAGGAGAGGATCTGGAAGGTGATCTCAGGTGGCAGGTGTATGACAGGGTCGAGGTGGAGGAGGGGATTTAGCTTTTCGACGATGCTGGCTATTGAAGAGGTTCGTAGCGAGCGTAGGATGGAATAGGCGATTTCTGTGGGCTGCGTCAGGTCGAGTCTCTTTCACGTGGGTGTAACGACAACTCACCACTGCGCTGCTGCTCGTCGAGCCCCAGGATCCAGTCCGGCAGGCTAAACTGGTCGGGGTCCATGCCGCTCTCACCGACGCCCATGACCATGTCGGTCTCAGTCTGGCTGCGCGTGTCCTCCGAGTAGCCCTCATCGAAGCGGTTGGCGTTCATGACGGCGGCGGGGCGGAAGGGGTGCATGTACGGCGGCGTGGAGAAATTCGTGGGCGGCGGACCAGCCATTGCGGTGCTCGGGCTCGATGTGGTTCTTTATTTATTTATTTTTGTCGCTGGCGGGCCGCAGAAGTGGCGCTCGTGGAGAGGAAGGAGCGACGGCGTTGTTGCAGCGTCGACAGTTGTGGTCGTTGTGTTGGTCGTGTTCGCGGTGGTTGTGTTGATATGCGCTGACGAAGCGGTGTTGGCCTTGTGTGCTGCCTGGCGCGCGCCGAGCCGATCACTGCATATACTGTTGGCTGTCGGTGAAGGTCGGTAGGTGGATGTCGCGTGGGGTGTCGTGCTGACTAGTGATGGCCGTGTACAATCAATGTAGCCGTCAAGGACATGTCAGGTCGACTCGAGGCTCCAGGCTTGTCCCCATGTCGTCGTCAGGCTGCACGGACGAGCCCGCGCCGCCGCAGTCACTGGTCGGTCTGGTGCCGGATGGGCGTGCAGTTAGCCGCACTACCGCCCGTAGGGCTGGGCTGTCTTCACTTGCGACGGCACGAAGAAGCTCGTTTCTATGGACTGAATGCCTCCTGAGAACACTGGAACCTGCTGTACGCTCTACGCATGCAACACTGCCACCAGTCACGAGAAGATGTCTAGTAATAGAATGACACGTTTTTCCTACTAGCATTTACGTTGAGTAGCTCCAAAGTATACTTGGGGCAAGTGTTTGACCAATAGTCAAGCTTCTTCGTAGGAGGCCATGAACGCCCTGCTCCACGCCGAGACAACAGACGAGTCTGCCGATTGCCATGCTCGCACAGGCACAGTTCGCTGTCCTTAGCTGGAGTGTGCGAACAGGACTAGCGACGGGTGCGTGCATGCATCGTTCAGCAGTCATGTTACCGGTACCTCCACCTCGACCTTCATCACTGGACACTGGATACGCGAGAAATGTCACTGCTACCGTGTGCTGATCACCATGTCCAAGTACTGCGCCGTCTGGTGTTAGCTCGACTGGCTGTCGCTAGCATGCTGCTGGACAAGCCGTGCCTCGAGGCGTTGGACGAGGCACTTGCAAAAACAAAAGTACCAACGTTGTGAGAAGACGTCTGCGCATGTTGCACCACACGTGCATCTACGCTCAGCACTGAAGCGTCGTGGATGGGCGTGCAACCACCACATGAACCTATTCTTGCTTACCTGCAACCGCCACAAGTCACACGCCCACGACGAGGCCGTCAGCTGCTCGTGAGGGCGCGCACCCATCACCAATGACTGCATGCAGAGGCAGTGGGCGTGATGGGAAGTCGGCGCGTACAGCAACGTCGACAGGTGCGGCGGCGCTGTGGCCAACCAGGCATTTCAGGGCAAGGTCAAGATTGGAATTTAGCAGTGGAGGTCGAGGAGTCGAGGTAGTACCGTAGCACCCAAGCGGGCAAGGTGCGGAGAGAGAGCCAATGCTCCGAGGCGTGGGATGCAGATCGCTCCCAGAACCAGGACGTTTGCCGTGGCCGCCACAGCTGGCTGCTGCTGGAGCAGGCAGCGAGGGCGCGAGAGTCGAGACGGTGAGGGTGCTGCCCAACGCTGGTGGGCGGGGGGTCAGCGCACGGGGCTGCTGCGTGTCAGGGCGGCAGCGTGCGAGATGTCGCCATCCTGTGTGTGTGCAGTGTGAAGATAGTCTGTTGGGGGTGCTACACGCGATGCATTGGTGCATCGTGTCGAGTCAGTGGCCATTTGACTTTGGACAGAGTTTGGGTCCAGGGGTCTGCTTCAACCATGGGAAGGGCAGCACCCTGAAAAGTGTCGCCCGCCACGGCGTCATGGGCGTTGATGTTGAAGACCAGACACAGTACCGGTGGACGACCATGGACGACCACGGTACCAGGCTGCGTGTGCCGCACACCCACGAACCACGGCCGCTAGCAGTGGCCATGTTGGGCCATGATATGATATGATGGGTATCATGTGTGCCGACCTGGAGGTGCTGGGATGCTGTTACGTCACGTGCAGGCAGGCCTGTGTTTCATAGCACCCCTATCGCGCATGTGTCTGTCTGCGAGGCCAGCCCACAGCCCACAGCCCTCAGCCTGCAGCCCTCAGCCTACAGCCCGCTGCTCACTTGCCCACTGACTGTCTGTCTGCTGTCTGTCCACCGTCTGCCGTCCACACGCCGTGCCCTTTCCTCGCCTCTGCAGCCTGACGCTTCGCTTGACGCTTCGCTCGACGCTCGACCCCGTGCCGGCACTTTCACCCTCGCTGTTCGCTGTTCGCTGCTCGCCGTTCGACAACACTCGACACTCGACTCTCTCCCCCGACACGCCGACAACACGCGACGCCCATCGCCCACCACCCATCGCTCCTGCCCGCGCGCTGCCCCCTTCGCACCGCCCTGCCTGCTCCCACTCGTCGCGCCACTCGCTCCAACCAAACCGTCGCTCGCGTCCCCTGCCCTGCCCTGCCCTCGCGCCCCTAGGCTCCTCGCTCCTCGCTCTCGCTCTCGCTCCCTACC
>JAPEUT010000453.1:0-13479 GCA_027946375.1 Neodidymelliopsis sp. IMI 364377 | reverse complement strand
GATATCTTGCTCCTTATTCTATTACTACTAGCTATCTCTAAGAACTAACAAATTAGTACAATATTAGACTTTGTCTAGGTACAACTTTTAATAGATATCTTAGTTACTATAGTATAGAGAGTTCTAAAATTAGTAGAATATAATAAAACTAAGCTAATAAGAAAGCCTAAACTAATAGAGAAAATTAAAAAGAAGAGACTAGTATAGTATAGAGCCTATAAGTACTAAACATTAAATAATTTAAAGAAACTTTCTAGTCTAATAAGACATCTATAATACTTAACTATAGATATAGTAGTTATTATATATAGAAAATAAGAGATAAAGCTAGAATAGTAAACTAGATTACTTTATATACTAAGAGATAGGTAGAGTTTTTACTCTATAACTTCTTAATTAATATAGATATAGCATAGCAATATATAATTTAATTAAATTGTATAAACTAGAGCTATAAAATAAGCTTCTATTTACATAATTCAAACTAGTATATACTAAGATATATTATAATAAATTTAGTAAGATTTTATAGATCTAAAGATTAATAACCTATAGATTATATATTAAAGCTAATTTTTAGCGCAATATATCTTAGCTAGGGCTAGTCTAAATTAGGTAAATAGGGGCTTTATTTTATAGCTCTAGTTTATACACTGCTAATAAATAATATGTTACTATGCTATATCTTTACTAACTAAGAAGTTATTAGCTTTTAAGTAAAGTACCTCTTTATATCTATAGTGTTTTATTTACTAGCCTAGATAAACCTTCTACTAAGTAAGTTATTAAAAATTATTAGAAAAGCTTCTTTAAGTTTATATTTTAGAGCTATTTTTTATATTATAAATAAAGTTCTTACTATATTTAAAGACCTAAGACTATATAGAAGAAGATAAATATAGTAATTAAAATTAATACCTTAAGTATTACTCTTTAACCTATAATAAGAGAGAAGTAAAAGCTCTCTACTAGTATAAAAAGAATAGAGTTTTAAGGTAAGCCTAGTAAGATATCTTAGTTATAATAGGATAAAAGAATAGTAAGCTTATATATAGTAGTTATAGTAATATAAACTAGTAGTAATACTAGTCTTAGATTTTAATACTAAAGCTTCTATGTTTTATATAGTAGAATATAGAGATAAGACTATGTACTATTGTTTAAAAGAATAAAACTCCTTTATATATTTATAAAGCTTAGATTACTATATACTTAAAAGAAGAAATAAATAAGTAGATTTATTATAGTAACTTATCTAATCTTAATCTAATAGAGCCTGCCTAGTTCTAGATAAAGAAGATAATAATAAAGAAAGAAGTTATAAAAAGTAGAGTAGAAGTAGTAAGAGGATAGTAGAAAGCTTAGAATAGTCTTTCTTAAGATTAGATTTAAGCTTAGATTAAGAGGATATCTATATATGTTTGAAAAATAATAGAACTTAAAGGTATAAAAAGTATAAGAAAGGCAGAGAGGTCTATCAAAGTAAGGTTGCAATATGGCTCTCTGTTTTAGTAGCGTTTATAGGGCGTTTTTAGCGTGGTTTTTACCATCTTAGCAGACAGATTAGTTACTAGCGTGAGCAAGAACTGTTGCAATACACATCCGTATCATTTGCTGAAAGGCTGCGCATAGAAGAAGAATATCTGATTAGTCTATAGAGGACGTCAGCTTACTCCAATCCAGCACGCCATCGTCGCTATAACTTGTTTAATCTGTACTCGCGCTGTCAGCTGTACGTTTAACATCGCTTGCCATTCACGACTTGCAAGAGCGAGCCAAGTAAACATTTTCACCTCAGTCCCCTTATCGATAAATATCATACATTGTTTTTGTTGTTTCTTATCAAGACCATTGCCACTGACAACCATTCGATCACCAAACCATGACCAGTTTTACCATTTCTGATGATCAACTAAATGGTATCAAGGACCAAGTAGTGGTCATCACAGGTAGAGATCTGTCGATTCCCAAACCACCATTCTGGCTCATTTCGCACAGGAGCATCTTCCGGCATTGGTCTCGCGACTCTTCGGCGACTTCTTCAGCACGGTGGTAAAGTCTTCGCCAGCGATATTAACCCTCTGCCCTCGCCTGAATACGATACTGTGCCGTTTCTAAGGGTCGACGTTGCTGTATGGACTGAGCAAGTCGCCCTCTTCAAAGCGGCGGAAAAAGAATTCGGCGCTATTGATCATGTCTTTGCTAATGCTGGCATTGGTCCTACTATTACGTTGCTTGAAGACGACGTCGATGACAATGACGACCTCTTACCACCTAGAATGGAAACATTCAATGTTAACATGACGGGGTGTGTCTATACTGTTAAGCTAGGCCTTTACTACCTGAAAAAGAACCCAAACGGAGGCAGCGTCGTCATGACTGCTTCTGTGTCCAGCTTCGCCAGGCTCCCTACTACCGACTATAGTACGTCTCTTACGTGGTCAAAGAGTGATACCTCGCAGTTGACTCAAAGCTAATAGCAACTGCCAAACACGGCGTCCTGGGTTTGCTCCGTTCTCTTGGGCCGCAACTGCACCCCGCTCTGCCTATCCGGATCAACGCTATCGCTCCGTCCTGGACTGCATCAGGCATCGTCACTGACAACCTGCTCAATGCGATTGGCGAAGCAAATTACCAATTTGCCGATGTCCCGGCGCGCTCTGTTGCATTGTTGATGGCGGATGAAACTCGCCATGGGGAACTGATTTACAGCGAAGTCGGCAAGTTCAAGGAGATAGAGCACGGAGAGGAGGGTTTGCTTGCGTTTTCGAAGAAGACGCTCGGAGTTACGGATGGGATGGGAATCGCAGCAATGGATCAGTTGAAGAGTGCGGGAATTTTCTGAACGCTCCAGCGGGGAAAGGCGTCGACAATGCACTTGATGAGAGATAATGTGCGCGCACTGTCGATTATTGTAGCGTAGCATGGTGAGTGAGAAGACGACACCGTTGCTTGGAAAAGCTATCTTGATTTGACTGGGTTTAACGTTGTGCCTCCAAAATTTGGTATCCGCCTGAAATCATGCTAACTAGCAAGGTAACCAGTCGTTCAATCAAGTCTTATGTACCAATCTATTCAATTCCGTCGATGGCGATCCAGGCTCTAGTAGACATTTTCAAGATGCGTGTCATCGCTCGGTGTTTCAAAAACTTCTTGACGAGTTTATCATGAGCTCGTTTTATAGTGGCGAGAGGTGTTGGAACAGTCTTAAACAGGAGTCATTCGAATCTATCGATTGATGGTCGTTGTGGCACGTGGTTGTAGTGAGTTTGTAGCACTGTCTTTGCTCTTGCTAGAGAGCTCACTCAGGCTACATGGAGGGTGACAACATCTCCTCATCTCTTCCTTACCTAGACCAACACACCACCTTACTCTTATCTATCGAAAACACCGGAATTAAGCAGGATTCTTTGTGCTAGTTCTGTGTAGAAGATAATATCTTAAACAATATATGTATATATACAGAGGCAAGAAAGAATTCAAGTAGATTAAGATTTGAATATTTCGGTCTATTAAGGTTCTGAGGCTAGAATGGCTTGCTACGTAGAAGTCGGCGCTCGAGTCCGGGTTTCTTAGTTGACCCAGAGCCCCCAAGATCCCTCAGCTATGCCTTACTTCGAGTCTATGCTTCTAAAGGTGTTATGCCTCTAATCTCTACTTAACTTATCTCTATTACCTACCTACCACTATTCTAATTAAGTGTGAAGCTAACTTTCAGCGCTCTAAGTGTAAGACTAGGTCTACTTAGAACATAAAACGGCTAAAGGCAGAGCCTGTCCCATTAAACGAACCAGCGATTGAGATGTATAAGACGTGCAACAACCTTGAGCAGCATAAAGGCGGCCTACTACTTCTGCATAGCCATTTATTAGATCTCTTGAAAGCTAGGATAAAGGCTTTTAAGGAAGATATAGAAGTCTTTACAACCTAACTTAAGGGACAAAGAACAAAGAACGATTAATTAACTAAGAAAGAGCAGCTGCAGTTAAAGCAACGGCACAAAATCCCACATTTTATGTCTCTAAACTTAGTTAGAAACATATTATTACTATACAAAGTACTACACAAGTAGGTAGTTAGTCAACATCTAAAAACCTAGTAGCGCTAATATCTACAAAGAACGCTAGCGGGCATAAATATAATTCTAGAATGCTAAAGAAAGAATAAATCTAATTAGAGAGATAGATAATATAGCTTAGAAGATATAGATAGACTAGAAGGGAGGTTATTAGTAAGGTATAGGATTATCTAAGATGCAATGTAGAAGTTCTTTAGAGCGACTATAGAGGCTATAGAGACCTAAGCAAGAATAATTTAGGACTAGAGATAGTATAAAAAATAAAACCTCGCAAAGATATAGTGAAACGTATTCGATCGTCTATGCCTCTATCCAACCCTTTGGAAAGGCGTCCTCGTTGTAGAAGATTAATTAGCTGTCGGTGTTACTAGTGCAGCTATCCGTGGTAATTAGAGGGACGCCTCGAATGCCGATGACGCCCCACTAGCTCCTACAATAAGAGGAGTCCGAGGGACAGCCCGTAGTTAATCCACCGTCGGCCCAAGAGCCACATGCAGGCGGCTTTGAACTAAATGACCTGCAAGGGAGCAACACCATGAAACAGACAATTAACCCTATGTTTAGGCTAATAGACTACTAGAATATCTCATATTACGCGATAGAGTCGCAGCGATGGTTATTACTACCCAAACAGCAAAATTGAATTGCAAAAGTAGCTCAAAGATTCGAAATGAGCTCGAGCACAAACACTAGATGTAAAACAATCAGTTTGAGCTCCCAAAAATGCTTCGAGATCATCAGAACAACTAAAGGCACAGACTATTGCTACTACTGGGGCAGGCTTACATGCCGTATCATTTATCACTAGAGTAGAGGGCAACACATTGAGGAAGTCTCTCATGTTTTCGACTCAGAGCCTTCATTCATTCTTCTCGATAATCGAAGTTACCTACCATTATTGTACCTGTCAAATGTTGTTTTAATAGCTAACAAGCTTCAGCCTATGTATGCTGAGCTACGAGGTTATGGAGATTTGGTAATTTCTTACAGGTGGCACATCAAGTGGACGGACACGTAGTCTCGAAGGTGACATTATCTGCGTCCAAAGCGCCTAGGCGTAGCGAGTCGCTCAAGATTTCGGTTTATATGGCGATGGAAGTGCCAGATCATTGTAAAAGCTTGAATATAATTTGGTAAGAGAAAGGTTCTGAGTGCCTAAGTATAGCTTGGAAAATTCCGGCATATCAAGGTAAACCATGACTTATAAATGCGAAACATTCTCCTCTTGGGTTGCCAGTCTGCCGCGATGAGGACTAAAGAGAGCATGAATTGGATCGTGCTCACCTACCATAGCGCAACATACCGCTCTTGCAATGGCCGGGGCTTGGGCAAAACCCCCTGTGTTATTTCCACC
Organism: Neodidymelliopsis sp. IMI 364377; assembly: GCA_027946375.1. NCBI lineage: Eukaryota > Fungi > Ascomycota > Dothideomycetes > Pleosporales > Didymellaceae > Neodidymelliopsis > Neodidymelliopsis sp. IMI 364377. The sequence continues at coordinate 8,047 of JAPEUT010000453.1, read as the reverse complement.
AGTTATGACAAGACGTCCACCACTTGTAGTGGGAATGCCTTCAAAGATGCCCAAACTTGTACAAGTGAATGGCCGTACACAAAATTTTCGTTCTCCGTCTGGCCACAGTGTGCCTTGCTCTTTCGCCACCTGATAAGCCTCGGGGAAGTATATCTGTGCCACTTTCTCAAGCTCATCGAAAAGTGCTTGCAATTCGGGACACTCCGGTGGCGAGCGACCCGACCCAACGTAACCGTACCCACCACCAAAGATGAGAATATCCTCGCCTGTCTTGATGTCTCTAGATACAGTAACATTGATATCTTCGACAAGACAACCGCGGCGATGAATTTTGATGGACCTGTTTATCATAGGATTCAAGTTAGGAATTCGTAGCCATACTCCCAACACGCCATGGATAAGGTTCTCCGAGGCCGTTCCTTCTAGCAATCCATTTTGCGGAACCCCTGCGCTTATCACGAAATTGTCCGCGTGGAGAGCTCCATGCTGAGATTCCAGCAAAGTAACCTCACCTGAAGCATTGCGTTGAATTCGCTCCACGCGACAATTCCAAGTGAAATCTCCACCAAGCCCCATGATACGGTTGATTAACTTATCCACGAACGAGTGAACGGCGAGTGTAAACCCTTGTACGGTGAGTCCACCAGCAAGCTCGCCTGATTCGGCAGCGGCGCGAAACCCGGTGTATTCACTTAGAAGCTCTGATTGAGAAAACTCTTCTACAACTGCTCCAAGCCGTCGGTTCAGCTTATAAGCCTCGGTCAGGGCGGTTTCTTCGACATATAAGCGTAGAATATTGGCGTGAAACGAAACCCCTCCGAAGAGCTCCGGAGAGCGGTCCTTGTATTCAGTCCACAACTTTCCAGCTACTTTATTGACATAGTAAATGTCTTCTTTGAAGGCCTTCGCTAACCAAGCTGGAAGTTGCTCAAAAGCTTTAACCCAGGCAATCTCGGCGTTGTTGAAATTGGTATTTGATTTCAAACTCCAGCCGCCATTAAGAGCAGTTTTGCGAAAGACTTGCCGCATATTATGATATATATCACTGCCTCTTTCGTTGTAGCAATCCGCTTCGGTGAACGTAAACATACGAGCATTGCCTCCCCCATGCGTGGTACCTAGGCGAGTCCAGTCTTCGCAAGTACGTGGATCTGGGCCGGCATCTACAACCCGTACTCGAAAACCGCGGGTCGCAAGGAAATCTGCTGTCACAAGATTCATGATCCCCGCTCCAACAAGTACCACTGTTCTTTTGGCTGGGAGGTCAAGGATGACTTCTTTCGGCCGAACTGCGCCGCGGGCACAACTGCGGGCGTAAAGCCTTTCTCCAGCTTGAAGGGTCGACACTACCCATGAAGACTCGCCTTGCTCTTGCCTAGGAATCGCTTGAATCTCAGCCACACGACCCTTAAATAGTTTCTGAAGATGGGGTACAAGTTCGGCGTCGTGCACTAGGAGCACTTTTGGCGAGTTCCAATTCCGATGTGACCACTGATCCACTAGCTCTTCGGTAACCTCGCTACCTTGGCATATCCAGAGATCTATCGGGATGAGGCCATTCAATCGTTGGGTAATATTGGAATCGGGTTGGGAAAAGCAAACTTGTGAAGAGTCATCTCCAAGCACAGAACGGAATGTTGGTAGGTTCGTGCTGATGAGGATTTTCATCATGAAGTCGTTTGAATGAAATGATGTACAGATGTATTTTCTCTTCAAGTTATTAAGCATAAAGCTTATATGATATCTGATTCTAAAATGTTTGATCTTCAATATTTGCGTAACTGCGATGCTGACTATCCATTTCTTGTTCCGCTTAGTGAAGCTTGTTCCGCTTAGTGAGGCGTACTAAGCACTACACACCTCTAGTATGCGATTACTATACTTTATGGGCATTCTCGCCTTCAATTGATTTGAATGTAACTTCTCTGCCTTATAGTTTGATAGCAGAAGCTGCATGTTTTCTCAAACTCCGCTGCTGATGGTATTAGCTAGATTGGAAGAAAACAAACCCACTTCGTAATGGCGACCGAATACTTGGAGACAACCGTTGTTGACCTCTTCGACACTTGGGCAACGCGTACGCCAGAAGCCACTGTAGTCGAGTATAACGGGCAAACGCTTACTTTCGCCGAAATACGAAATGCATCATTCCATGTCAGCAAAGCTCTGCTGTCCAAAGGTGTTCGATCCGGCGACAAGATTCCCATCTTGTCGCAGATGTCCCTCGAGCTTCTACCTGCCATCTTAGGTGTCCTCAGAATAGGTGGCTGCTACGTACCCATCGATATAGCTTCCTGGAGCAAGGCGAGAATTGATGCCACCATCGAGGAAATCTCGCCACAAGTAGCCATTGCGACCGTTCAGCCAGACACGCACCGCGTGCCAGTAATTGTATTGTTTCAGAAACACTGGCTTCGATCGCCATTCCATGACATGGATGATATGCGCAGCCATCTGGACACCATTCGCCGAAGTCTCGATACGAATGCTCTTGTCTATATTACTTTTACTTCTGGAACCACCGGGAAGCCAAAAGGGGTGATGATATATCATCGAGCTCTCATAAAGTATCATCAAGCTCTGCATGAGCTTTCTGTACCGAGAACTGATGCTACTCCGAAACTGAAACCTGGCGATCGTGTGTTGCTGGCCTTCTCTATCTCATTTGATGGTGAGTCTCAAAACTATCCTCGGTATCAACATTTTTCGGTAGCTAAAAATCACTACAGCATGTGCTGCCACTATTTGGCCAACAATCACAGAGGGCGCAGCCTTGGTCATGGCTTCATCGGCAAATTTTCCTGAAATCGCCACTACCTGCGATGTTTTGATCCTGACGCCATCTATGTTGGCCTCCCTAGATCCAGCTGGGCCTTATACTCAGGTCCGCACAATTTGGTTAGGTGCTGAAGCACCTAACTTCGACATTGCACGCCAATGGGTCACTTCTACGCGCAAAGTAATGTACACGTACGGCCCATCAGAGGCGACCATCCACATTTCTCAGGGTGAAGTCCTTGAAGACACTGAGTCAAACCTGGGTACGATTAGCCCTGGGGTGGAGGTCTTTCTCGTCGACGAAAACTTGCAAGAAAGCGATATCGGCGAAATATTGATAAGCGGTCCATGTCTGGCTGCAGGATACCTCAATAATCCCGAGCTTACAGCTCAAAAGTTCATTGACTGGAACGGAAAGCGCGTATATCGCACTGGCGACTTGGCGCGGAGAAACAAAGATAGATTATCGTGGGTAGGCCGAGCTGACCGTATGGTGAAGAATCGAGGGTTTCTTGTGAACTTGGAGACGGAAGTGGAATCTGCCATGCTACGATTCTCCAGCGTCCAAGCCGCATCCGCTTTTATGTGGCGCAATAAGCTTATGGGATTCGTGCAGCCTGCAACTATAAGCCTAGAGAAGCTTCGTTTGTTCTTGAAGGAGAATGTAGACCCCTTCGTGGTCCCAGACGAGATTCTAGCATTGGATCAATTTCCTCTTACAGCACATGCAAAGGTCGATCGAGCTGCCCTACACGCTCGACTGGAAGATAGAATGGCGGAAGAGGACGCGTTTATGGACACCATGGTATGTTACTCACCTTACGATGCACTACGGTGGGCTTTCGGCAAGTGCCTACAAGTTCCTTTCCGAAATCTTGACAAATCGTCGTCGTTCGTTCGACTTGGAGGCAATTCTTTGGCGGCTATACGCCTTTCAGACTTCCTTAGGAAACAAGGCTATGCCATCCGCATCATCGAAATTCTCAGAGAAGACACCATTGATCGATTGGAAGAGAAACTTACAACAATTGACGTTTCCAATGGCTCTGTCTCGACTGAGCCTGAGGCAGTGCCAGTTACGGACATGCACAGACTTATGCTATCCCAGTCTCAACGTAAACCAATAAGTAATTCCCAGCTACTTAGAGTCAAGTGTACCGGCGCACAAAATTCTGTCCCAACACCAAACGAACTGCATGCCGCTTGGATGACTGTCCTTTCAGCGCACGAGATCTTCAAAACGCGATACGACATGCAAACTTGGACACTTCATGACCTTGGACGTATCAACCTCGCCTGGGATGAGGTCACTGTTGAAGCCGAGAAGTTTGACAAAGCTCTCTTGTCCGTTGAAAACCAAGTTTGGGCACGTCAGAAGAGCCTCAAGAGTCTCCACAGCTCCGACCTTGAGGTACCATATTGCCGTATCACCTGCGTCTATGCGCCCAAACGTAAGGCCATAGGTTTCGTTTGGCATCTACATCACGTTCTCACGGACATTTTCTCAACCATAACCGTCCTTCGTGACTTGGATCAAGCTCTGGCTAGAAACGAAGTCAACCCAGGACCTTCCATTCAAGACTTCGCGCGCTTCATGCGCAAGTACAAAGCCGAGAAGCTGGACACAGCTACTGCATTCTGGAAGCGAATGATGAATCCTCTTCGTGAACAGTCTTTGTTTGAATTTCAACCACCACAAATATCTTTTGAGGGTGAAGGCTGGCGGTCTCTGCCATTCAAAACTAGTGAAAGCGTCGATTCCATTGAGGCGGCAGTGCGTATGTATAACGTATCAAGTGCGACAATAATCTTCGCTGCGTGGGCGCTCACTTTACAGAAGTATACGCGCTCCAATTTTGTCCCGTTTTTCCTCAGTCGGTCTGGTCGGATGGCCCCTTGGCCCCCAACACCATCGCTTGTAGCAGCTATCAACTGCCGCGTACCATTTGTCGCGGGCATTCACGCCGAGCAAACGCTACATGAGTGGCTGGGGGAAATGCACAATGCACTGCTTGGTGTTGCTGAGCTTGAAAACTTGTGCCAGTCCCTCGACGCTTCAATTTGCCCTGCAAAGTACTTCAATACTGCGGTACAGGCTTTCCTCTACATGCCACAAGCATCACCTAGCTGGGAGATTCATGATAAAATTACTGGACAGGCAGAGCCACAAGGGATGGTTTGGAAAGTTCAGCAAACCAGTGAAATGCGTGTGGAAGCCTTCCTAGAGATCAATCAAAAGGTAGTTGACGTCGAGTGGGCAAAGGAAGTTGGTACAACTGCTGTGCAGATGCTAGAAAAGCTGGTAAATGCTCAGACTGGTGCTAGATTAAATTTCTTGACAAAAGGCTAGAATTAGGCTATGAAACTTACTCTATTTCTTACATTATTCTGCTAGATTTGCTAAGGACCAAAGGGCTGCTGCGACGAGTGGTGGTAGGCGAGTGCTATCTGGCGTTCTTTGCACGGTACTGGCGAAAGACTCTGCTCTCGTTGAAAAATTTGCGGTTGATTGGGTGCCCGATTGTGTTACTGACCGCAACGCTTCCGCCGCTTCGCGAGCAAGAGTCGGAGTGCGGCATGCTGTTGCGGCACGCTAAATACAGCTTTCCTGGATGGAGACAGAGGCCTACATGTGCTCTGAGCGAGTCTTTTTGCTACATAGGCTAAGCAGGTCCAAGTATCGTTTAAGAGGGTGTTGCTTGGGAGCGTCCCGCGTATCAACCATATCGCGGACAGCAGTGAGTGGGCAACAAGGACTGGGAAAAGTGGGTGAGCTGTCATCATCGGGAATGATTCAAGACGCACAACGGACGTCTGTAGCTTGTGAGGATCTCATGTGGTCGAAGGATAGGGGCTCATTTCCCTTGCTGGGCGGACTGTATAGTGGGGCACAACTACCACCATTAACTTGTTGCGCAGCAGTATCGAGTAATGCCTCTCCTTGCATTTTCGATTCCCATAAGAGCTTTTGCTTGTATTATAGCTAAAGAGAGGGTTGAGTCGTGGTGAGGATCAGAGTTTAGTTTAATTCAGTGCTACATACTGAAAAGTAGTGACCGATAGTGTCGGCTTGAAATACGATGCGTATAATTCATGTGAATAGCAAAGAGACTTTGGTATTCAGAATGTTCCAGTTCAATTCCTCACTCGATATGACAAGAAGCCGATGTTCTATACAGCATTTTGAAATAACACTACGTCGATGCATTGACCAGTTTCATTGCAGCAGCCTAGCATGACTGGATATTCGTATGAAGTGCTCAATCGAGCTCTTTTATCTGATCAAAGCTAGTTGTACTTCAACGATAAATGAGATTACACTACTTCGATAAGTGCAGCGTTGAATGGAGCCAGGCATCCTAGTGCCTTATAATTCCAGCAATGGCTGACATCGCCAGGATGAGTAGCTATGTCCGATCTCACGAAGAATCGCGTTTACTCAGATACACGCTCAAATCGCTTGCCCTCCCAACTAGATTCCATCTGCTCAATGACTCTGTGGAACCTCACAGCCTCCTCGAAATTGACAAAGCCTTGCTCAAAAGTACCCCCTCCTGCAAACAGCTCGTAGAATCCACCAACATTGTTTGCAAACATGGGCAAATGATTGACAGCATCTGCGTACTCAAACTCAATGACTTCCACACTGTCCTTTGCATGGTCGAACAGTTCAATCTTCTCCATTCCAAGACCGAGTCCAAGATGCGCCAGAGCCGTGACACGGAGCTCGCCTTTCGTCCCGAATATCTGCCACTGAATCGGAGGGACACCTTTGAACACACGCCCCATTCTAACATTGATAGACAATGGCGCCCAACCTTTCGCCAACGTACCTTGAAGCATGATATGATCCGGCACCTCCCGCTTCATCATCCTCCCAAACGTACCATCCTGGTGGAAAATCTTCGTCTCCAGCCACCTAGTGCCCAGCACCGAGCTGAACTCCTCCAGCCCACCGAGTGCAAAGATCGCCGTACCAGCCACATGCCCAAACATAATGGTATGGAAGCTACCGCCCACTTCCTTCCTAGCCGTATAATCAATACCAGCCGGTTCCGCGTCGCCTGGCATCCCAAGTGCCTGCGTGAAGTGAGAACTCAACAGCTCGCCGATAGCCTTGTTCGCGATGAGCTCCTTGATCTTCTGCGTCACTGGGCTGCCGCGTCATCAAGCTTCTCTTCTCGTACAGTGGTGACAAAATGCCAAGTCTGCTGCAAATGTAACCGTCCAATGACGCAAAACATATCGCTGCGACCTGCGAAATGAGGTATGCGCTTAAGGCACTGTTGTAACAAAACAAGTTGTTGTTTAAATATATGCAGTCGCATAAAGCAACTCTATGCTATAAGAGTAGCAGTTATCTATAGAGTTTGTTAAACTACTAAGTTAATTAAAAACACCTCTAAATTGCATACAAGTTTTGATATATTATAACTATCTAGAATTTTAAAGTCTTTACTAGTTAGTTATTATCTTTATAATTTAATAATTTACTATTAAGAAATCTTAGTAATAGAAATAGATATACTATTATTTCTTAAGTAGAATATATTAAGGCTTAAAATCCTATATTAAATTAACACTAATTACTTAGTGTTTTAAGTAATAGTAAAGATATATTAAGAGTACTTTTTATAGAAGTCTTAGTACTTATTAGAAGTTTTACTTTAATACTAAAGAAGCTATTATTAGGTATAGATAAGTAATAGTAAATATAAGTTAAAAGCTATAACATACCTTATAGGCAAGTAGGCTATATAAGTAAGTAAACTACTTTTACTAAGACTATACTAAATCTTATACTATTATAGCCTAAAATACTATACTTTAGCTCTATATAAGATAAAACAAGCTATAATATTACTTAAGAACCTTTTCTACTTTATTCTATATATTCTTATATTATACCTACTCTCTTTATACTATCTATAGTATTATTAGAATAGTTTATCTTCTTTAGTGTATACTTACTTCTTCTACTTCTTACTATTATAACACGCTCTAAACTCTACTAGAGCTGCTAATTACTAGCCTTTCTTAACTAGAAAAGACTTTCTCTCTTAAATTTACTCTCTTTTATAGAATGTATATTATATAGTAGCCTTAGTAGCTACTTTAAGCTTATAGATATATTTTTATGCTAGTATAAGCTTATATAATAGAATAGTGTTATAATCTTAAGGTAAGTGTAAGGTTAAAGGAGCTTTTAACCTATAACATAGCTTTAGACACTAAGAATTATAGTTATATAATATTTTATAAAATTCTA
>JAPEUT010000452.1:0-13553 GCA_027946375.1 Neodidymelliopsis sp. IMI 364377 | reverse complement strand
CCCTCCACCAACGCCCTCAACCCCACCCGAAACCGCCTCCCCTGCACAGAATCATTCTCCCTCCGCGCCTTCATCCGCTCAAACGCCCTCTGCACCTGCTTGAACCCCGCATCCGCGCCCGTCTTCAGCTCTTCACCCACGCTACCCAGCACCTTGCTCGCGTCTTCCTCGGCCCAGCCAGAGAGACAGGAGAACGGGCCGCTGGGACCGGGGATGGCGGCGAGGAGGTAGGCGCAGCGAGTTGATTTGAGGGTTTGGCCTTTTCGGGGCGCAAAGGGGGAGGCGGCCGTGGCGTAGATTTCTTGCATGGCGTCGGGGAAGTAGTCGGAGGGGCCGAGGCGGATGGCGTGGAGGTGGATTTTGCTGTTTCCAATGTGTTAGTACGGTGAGTGCTGGCGCGAGGGGTGGGGAATGGGCTTTACATTAGGCCTTCGCGCAGTGCTTTTGTTGCTGCTTCGACTTGCTGGGAGATTTCCTCTTCGAAGTGCGATTTGTTGTCTGCGAAGCAGAGTTTGTATGCGTGGGCGGCTAGGGCCTGGGGGTCGTCTGGAGGGAAGAGTCAGTACATCGTTAAGGTTGTTGTGGCTTGATACACGTACCTTTCAAGATGTTGTCGAGGTCGCTCAGCGTGCTCTTGATGGTCTGGGCGGCTTCGGCTTTGAACGTCTCGCATGAGTCGTCGAGGATGCTGCGGAAGGCTTGGTCGATGGCTGGGCGGAGCGGGGAGAGCAGCTCTTCGTTCCAGTTCATGTTGATGCCTTTTTTTTTCTGCATGTGTATGCCTGGGTACGCACATGTCAATGGATAGAACTTGCAATGTAATCATTAGAAGCTCACCGTTCTTTGCACATATCGCTTTGTGCGTGTTTGCGTTCTGTAGGTTGTCAGTCATGGATTGCTTGAGCAACAGAATAGTCGTACCAGATTCTCCCACTTGTTCAGCTTGGACACAGCTTGAGCATCGAATCTGCTTTGCAGGGTGTGGTCCGCAAGTTCATCCTCCAGCCGTTTGATGTCGTTTTTCTTGAATTTCGAGATGAGCTCGTTGACTCTCAAGTCCAGGTCCTGGGCATGTCAGTCAGATCCCCACGTTGGATGGAATACAAACTTCTCGAGATTGCTGCACGATATCGGTCAGGTGCTTCACGCGTGCCAGCGTGCTGGTACTACAGGACATTTGTATGACGCTCAGCAGCATTGGAACTGTTACTCGAACGAAGTGGTCCAGCTCTGCTGTCTTTCCTTTCGAAGGGAGCGCAAAGATGTGCGAGATCAGCGCTGGGATCTGCGTCTCTTCCAGCGTCATGGTCGGGATGCTTTGCTCGTTATCCATGTCGTATCCGCGCAGGTGCCTCATGTACATCCTGTTTGAGACGCAGAAGACCGGGGCGCCGGCATCGTCACCAGTATCGGCGCGATAGTTGAGGTTAATGGTGCGGCTGACTTGCTTGCTGCGTAGTGCGATGCGGATTCCCTTGCGTTGCTTCTCGAGTGCGTTTTTGCGTTTCATCAACCTCTTCCTCATCTCCTTGAGAGGCTTGTTCGCTTTCAGTTTCTTCTTGAGTTTGTTCTCGGCCATTTTGTTGCTCGTTAGGCCAATATCCTTCTCTACATCGACCAGCTTCTCGTTGATCGTTGCCAGTAATGTCTCCGTCGCTGTATCGAGAACCAGCGTTGACCCGTTCTCATCGTTCAAATCGTCGGAGCGCGTTGCAACCAGAATGACGCTTCCACTGCGTCTTCTGCGGTAAGCGTCCATATACTGCTGCCGAAATGCGACGTTGTCTTGTAGACGATCGATCTTGCCAACGACGATGGTAGTGTTGCAGCTCTGTAGATAACGAGCGGCATTCTCGACGCGAAAGTAGTTAACATCAGAAACGCCGGGGACGTCAGCAATGATGACGTTCTGCGCCAGTATAGGTGAATTCAGTGAGACCTGAACCACCTCGACCAAGGGCCATGGCGTAAACCTTAGCGGTTCCCCTTCGTAGCTCGCGTTGGCGACTTGACGTGTGAAGGGATGGTATAACTCTGTGAGTAACTCTGGAGTAACAGCCTCAAAGAAGACCGAAGTCTCTCCTGGCTTGACAAATCGCTGGTGAATCTCGGTGGTCCACTTCCGAAGCTGGCCAAGGACCTTCTTGTCAGTAGCCGACTTTGCGGTGCCCATGAACATCTCAGCAGAACCAAATTCGAGACGCTCGGCGAACAGCTCTGACAGGCAATCGCGCGCGGTAGACATCTGAGATAGTTCGTTGTCGTCGACATCATCAGGATTCTGCTTTTGCTTCTGCTTCACGCTGAACCACTGAGAGAACAGGTCCGTGACGAGCTTGTGACACACCTCCAAGCAGAAGAACTTGACCTCTGCAACGTACGGTGCATTTTGGTTCTTAGTAGATTGTCGGAATTCGGTGATGACACAAGTGCAAGCGCCGCCAGAGTCGCTCTGTGGATGAACGTCAGTTCAACTCTTTCGTGCGCGCAGACTTCAACATACCTCGATGGTGAGATTCAGCACACCAAGAAGCGCGTTCAGAAGCGCAGACTTTCCAACGCCCGTGTCTCCAGCCACAGCCAAGCGAACGGCTGTTTCGTTCTTCATCGCCTTTTTGCTGATGATCTCGTCTCGAAGATGTGTAGCTTCGGAGTCGGTGTATCCATCCTTGATAGATTGGGCGATGAACTGTGTAAACGTACGTAAGACGTTCTGCGTGATCTCTTCAGTGAGCTTGAAACCTGGATGATAGATTGGTAGCTTTGGACGTGTCTGTGAGTTTGGATCGTGCGGTGGGACTCGATCTTCGTCGTCAGAGTCAGACCCGCCATCTTCATCGTCGTTGTCGCTTGCGTCGGGGTCCATCTCAGCAGCTTGGAGATCGTTAGCCATGTCTATTGCGCCTTCATATCGAGCATACCTTTCCTCTTTGCCGGCACTTGAGCTGTACTGCATGCAGGATCGATGATCTGCGGCAAATACATTGGATCCCACGCAGCCATCTCAGCCTTGGCAGAAGCCTCGATATCTTGAAGTTCCTGGATGAAACGCGATTGTTCAGGCGACTCAACATCCCCATCTGACGCCGGTGGAGTCATTGTCATCGTGATAGCAGCGGCTACATCAGAATTTAACAGGTTTGACGGGTCCTCAGGTACAAACAGAGGACTTTCGTCACCGATTGCCTGTTCCGCCAAAGAACGAGTTTGGGTTTGCTCTGACCCCATTTTGTGCAGCTCCTTTGCAGCAGCCTGATCAACATGTTAGCGCCTTATTTGCTGTTACAGCAGTTGAGAGTACATACCAAGCAAGACTTATGGTGCTCGAGTAACTTGAGAGACATTCCCGATACTCTCAGTGAATTGGGGCCAGCCTTAGCTGGTGAAGAGAGTGAATTGATGTGAGGAAGACTAAGTGTGAGGAATGAGTGGAAATGGAGGGTGGTCAAGAGTCGATAGGTAAAGTTTGGTCTTGTAGCCGAGGGACTTGTCGAGAAGATCGATCAAGGTGAGAGAGCTGGGGAGCGGTCTTGTAGACAAAAGCGCAATGCCCAGGTAAAGGTGCGTGGGACTGCGCAAAGCTGGAAATGATGCAGACAGCGGGACGGTCATCATCAAGATTGCCATTTCATACGATGTGCTGCGGATGCATGCCGTCGTTATGCACATAGTGCCCAAGTGACGGCGAGAGTGTAGGTGTCTGTGTCAAGGTCTCGAGCGGTCGTTGTGGGCGAGATGACATGCTGTCAATGTTAAAAGAAAAGGAGTGACCATCCATACACCCACGCACGCCTCACCCATCAAACAACACATTACAAGACCGACACTCCATGCACAAACCCCCACTGAACAGCAAATCGACTCAAATTTGTACAGCCACACATCGCGTACGATGAGGCGTCTATCCCAACGCCTGTAAATGCCCCTATGTGTCGTGAATATGTATATCAACAAAACTCATACCGTCTATCATCTAGTCCAGATTCAGCGCTTCGACACTCTCCATCTGCAGCCTCTTCATCAATCCCCTCACAACCCCGCAGTTCGCCTCTCTGCTGTCGTCCTTGCCGGCCATCCACATGCGCATCTTGCCCAGCATGTTCGTGCCATCGCCCCTCTTACCGCCCTCCTTGATGTTGGTGAAGAACATTCTTCTCTTCCTTTCGTCCAGCTTCTCCCACGTAGGTGTATCTTTACCCTTTTCGACGTTCGGGTCGAGGTACTTGACGAAACTGATAAAGTAGTCGGAAATCTCATTCTGACGGCGCACCATGACCTGACCAACTGTGCCGGCGTGCTTGGTGCCAAAGCCATTCTCGATGTCGACGCCCCACATGACGTCCCACTGGTATTGGTACGTTGGTACGTCTTCCGGGTTGTGTGTGCCCATAGCGTTAGATGCGAGGTAAGTGGGGCAGATATAACGAATGTCACCCTGCGCCTTGGCCACTGCGTCCCAATATGCTCCACTATCAGGCCAGTGGCGGTCATTCGGGTATGTCTTGGCAAGCAGGTCGAGGTCGTCATCTGTGAGGAGCGGGTAGTGGTCCTTGAGGTAAGACTTGAACTCGCCCAGCGTGTTGGTAGTCTTCTTGACTTGATCCGAGCCTTCGTTTGACGTGAAGCCGATGATCGTGGGCACCTTTGCGTATCGGTTGTGAATAATGGCTGCTGGCGCAGGCTCGGTCCACATTCCACCAGCGGGTTCCGTTGTGGGCGCCCACATCCAACGAGGAGGCGTGGAGCGGCCAGGGAAGGACATTGGGTAGTTTTCGTAGTACAGATCACCAGTTGAAGCGCTGCGGACGCAGGCAATATCGGTGCAGTTCAGACCATCAGCAACTTCGTTCCAGAACTTCTCGGCTTGTGTTGGGGTGAAGAAGGTCGGGCTTGCGGGGCTCTGGGCGATGGCGCCGTGGAAGAGAGGTTTCCTGCCGGTGCCAGGGACGGGGTAGTGGTTGTCTCCTTCGTTGGCTGTGAGCTGAAGCAAGACTGAAGCACCTCCTGCACTGGTGCCCATCAACACTACATGGTCAGGGTTGCCTCCAAAGTAGCGGATGTATTTTTGAATCCACTCGAGCGCAGCCCTCTGATCCCTGAGCGCGTTGTTGTAGTCACCATCCTTGGCGATCTCTTTGCCAGACAAGAATCCGTAAATGCCGTTGCGATAGTACATTGTCACCACGATGATTCCCTTGTCCAGCTTGCCGTCCCTTCCCTTCTCCTTGCGGCTCTTCTCGACCATCTCGCCGCCGTTACTTCTACCAGGGAGATGGAATCCACCACCAGGGATATTGACCAGCACAGGCAGATCATCGCCAGCCTCTGCATCGTGCGGTGTGAAGACGTTCAGACTCAAGCAGTCCTCAGTCTTGTCTGCAAAGATGCCCACTACATCGTCGCCGGTGATGTCCTCCCTGTTCCTGAGTGTCGCATCAATCTTCTGGATGCGCGGGCACATACCAAGCGCGCCCTGCCATACCAGCGGCTTCTCGGTCCTTCCAATTCCAAATGTCCTGTTCACTGGCTGTGGTCCACGAAACCTGTTCCTGCCACCAGCAGTCGCCGCGTAGGGGATGTTCCAGTACGAGCGAACTTTGTCCGTGACATTGGGCCTTATGGCGAGATAGTCGAGCTCGACGATGTTTGCATCCTCGGTGTTCTTGGGCGGCGCAGAGAAGACGGGCGTGGGTTTCGAGGACAGCGGTGGTAGCCAGTCGGTGCTCGGTCGCAGGTCTGGCGAGTAGAGGAATGCGAACGTAAAGGTGAGGATGACGACGGCGGCGAGTCCGAGGAGCACACGGCGGTCGAAGATGAGGCTCGAATTAAGCGGACGTGCCATGACGAAGGTGGGCGGCCAGCGATACGGTATCGCAGATTTCGAGCGCAGATAGGGATCGCAGAAGCAGAAGGCGTGCGTGTGTTGGGACGAGAGGCACCGGGGGCCTGAGGGAATACAGTCTACGTTGCACTCTTCATTTGCACCTCGCAGATGAAAGACATGTCCCCAGCAGTCGGTCGCCTGTATCGCAACTTTCCTGGACACCAGCCGTAGGCCTGACCAACATGGTAAAGGGGCGCGGCAGTCGGCATTTCGCGCGCTTGGCGCTGACGCGTTGCATGGATGAGGATCGTCTATGGAGAACCGGGGTGTAACATATTGTGGAGAGGTTGTTTGGGGTTCAGCATTGAAAAGTGCTATGTTCGAGGTAGATGGACGTTCGTGATGCAGTAGGGAAAACCAGCAACGTCGTCACAACACGAGGTGTCATCCAGGGTGCAGACGTGGACGTTGATCCGGAGGACCACTAGGCACGGCAGCAGCCGCAGGGAGAGGGATGGTGGCCGACCATCAGGTAGTCGAACACCATACAAGCTTGGGCGGGCAGCCGTCCCCCATACAAATTTGGCTGGGCGGCCAAACACCATACAAACTCGGATAGGTGGGCGGCCAACTCTCATACAAACTTGTATGGGCGGCGACAGCAAGATTTGTATGGGCGGTGGCCGCCTACCAAAGCTTGAATGGGCGGCGACTACCCATATAAATATGTATGAGACCTCGCCGCCCAGCGAAATTTGTATGGGCGGCGGCTGCCCTGCAAAAGTGACAGTTTGTATGGGCGGCGACTACCCTAACAAACTTGTATGGCGTCTCGCCGCCCACCTAAATCTCTATGGGCGGTGGCCGCCCGCCTAATTTTTGTATGGGCGGCCACCTCCCTAACAAATTGTATGAGGCCTCGCCGCCCATACAAAATTGTATGAGAGTTGGCCGCCTAGCCAAAATACACATGAGCAACGGTCTGTATGACAGTTCGCTCCTGCATTTCTGAGCATCTGTTGTACGGCAGTCTGCTGCGCGTTTATTTGAGCATGGAGACAAGACTATTGCTGAGCGTGCCCGTACAAATGGGTGAGGGTTGGCCGCCCATACAAAATTTAGCTGGGCAGTCGCCGCCCATACAAACTCTCACCAGGTAGTCAGCCCCTACAGACAGCGACGCCATACACTCGACTTGCACCTCACCGTCGCCACCACATGTAGCCCAAGCCGTCTCCTCTAATTCACGCCCACCACCGTACGCATTCTCATGGTCGTTGCTCACTCTCATCCATCGATGCGAGCGTGAGTGAGAGAAGAGATGTCCGTCTGTTGAGGATAATAGTGACGACAAGCTGTTCGACAGCCGTGCACACGGGTTGCAAACACATCATACAACATGCACGACTCATATGACGATGCAACGCTCCCGGTACCAGCTTCGAATGTACAGAACATGCCCGTGTTACGAGGAGGTGTTCAGAATGAGATTAGAAGAGATGAAGTGAGAGACCAACGACTGAAGTGATCTGATCTCAAGCTCAATCCACACCGCAGCGATTGTGAACACAGCAGCCTCGCCTCTGGTCCAGTCCGCACGGCGGCCATGCTCAACGTTCACGCACCCTTGACGCGACAGCAAGCGGCATCGTACTAATGCCTACGCCGGACTGACAGGAGATGCCCAACGACCATCAGTAGATCCTGGCGTCAGTGAGCAAGCATCCATCGTGAGAACTGCTGCGCGACGGGAGACGCTGATACCGAGACCAAGGAGGGAGTGATACCGGCTACACGTTTCGTAGGGCCACGATGAGTCTGACGCGGGCGGCATCATGGACGACGTTCAGACTGCACACCTCCATGTCCATATAAGGACCTCCACAGACGTGAGCCTCTAATTATCCATCTCTAAACTCTCAATTTGGACACGGCATCGAAGGCAACCTGGCCCACTAGCATTTCGAGGGGCAGAGGATGCAGGTCTCCATCATCCTCGTAGTGGTCATCACTGACGAAGAACGGGCTCGTTCCACACTCGCCTCGACTACCAACCTGTAAACTGGTGACGAAGGTAAGCAGGCTGGGCTGGCTGCCACCACAACTCAGCTTACTTTTAATACTGAGCGTAGGCTCTTTTGGTGGAATTGCTGTGCACATACAGAACGATCTATTCACCTGATCAATGTCTGCGTGAGGGAAACTTGCCAGTAACCCCTTTTAGACAATGCTTTGGGAAGCCTACAATTTCAGACTGGCCGCTGCGAACAATCTGCCGAAACCTAGCTTCTCCAAAGTCTGATTCGAGACTCCATCCTTGTTACGAATGAGAAACAATCCTTACACGAGCCTATTTCGAGGCCTTCAAATCTTCATGTGTGAGTAACAGCTTCATATGGCAAGGCAGTGAATGCGAGGTCTAGGAACGTAGTTCTGACTTCTGTACCTACTGCTTCTCTTACGCATCGACGGACAACTTCTCTTATACACTTACTTTGACTGATTAGCGGTACGCGTAGACCAAGGACTCTTACAGCACCAATAGCGCTTTCACTGCTCAAACGGAAACCTGCGAGCTTTCTCGAAGCAACACGATCAATGCATACAGTCCATCATCACTTCGAATACTTCTAGAGTGTGCCGAGCAGAGCCATGAAACCACGTCCAGCTGAAGGTATTGTACGCACCCAAACGAGTTCAAAGTCCTTCACTGTGAGACGCGCACTTCACGACCATCTTGTGATACTCTCGAAGGGTCGTTTCACAGCATCTGTGAATGTCAAACATCCTCACCAGTTGCCTGCCAGGTAATCGTCAATACCATCCTTTGAATATGCAGAAATGACAGACTCGGGAAATCACGGACGAATTTAGTATTCCTGAGGAACCACTCCTTTCCTCAGTCTTCCACCTCCTCTTCCGCGCTAGAAATTGCAGTGCAGTTGGCCCGGACGCTCAAAATGGGGCGGGCTGTCCATGAATCTCAACCAATCAACGAGACCGTTGTTTAACCTTCCACCACCTCCTCCACGCTAGAGATTGCAGTGCTTGAGTCGAACGCGTGTTCCAATCAAGGTAGTTCCTTTCCCCAACAGCTAGTGGACTCGCTTCATCCTCTTGTTCCCTCCCGTTTACGCTAGAGATTGCAGTGCATCATGCACAAGATTAAGCGGTAAACAGCCGCATCTCTCACCTTCCACGCTAAAGATTGCAGTGCTTCTTCCTCTTTCGTCAGACCGGACTTTCCTCTCCAACGACTGGTCCATACCTTCGGTTAAAAGACAAATCAGCAGTCAACTGCTCTACCCAAAGATAACACAGGGTACCTTTCTAACCGGATCTCCCGAATGATGACTGTCAATTTGTAGATAGGAAGATCAAGATCACGCCTAACACACAGGATTTTGAGGGAGTGTCATCAAAGGTATACGTACTCTCATCATCTACGCTAGAGATTGCAGTGTTGTGTCTACATGAGTTCCGGTCAACATGCTCCCTCTCGTCTACGCTAGGAACTGCAGTGCAAATATGCACTACCGCTCTCGTAACCAACAAGATGCCTTGCACAGCCAGTTACACGCCAGAGATTCTAATACATCTGTTCCGCTCCCTTCTGGCGAACCCGGCTTACATCTTCTCCCGTTTACGCTAAAGATTGCAGTGCAAATGGGCACCACAGCCCTATTAGCTCCTTGATTTTCCTATAGCGGCTAAACGCTACACTTGCACTGCAATCTTTAGCGTCCGGTAGAGCTTAATGGATCATTTTCAACGCTGCTGACTGGGTTGTGTAATGTTTGACGACTCTAGATAGGTTTATCGATAGAGGAGGTATCGAGGGTATTGGCTCTTCCAGACACAGTGGAAGGAACTGGGACTTGCGCGGTAGACATAGACGATAAGTGCTGCTCTGCTCTGCTCTGCTCACAGAAGATGAGACAGGATAGAGGTGGTTATTTAGTGTATTCTGGCGGTGCAAAAAGGACAACCAGTTGAAAACGACGATTTTTGTCTATACTGCGCTATACTATGCTATGCTATGCTGTGCTGTGCTGTGGTATGGTGTGGTATGGTGTGGTATCTAGAATAGGTTCAAAAAGGGCCAGCCCATGATCGTTTGTGCCGCATTACTGCATCTTTCCACTCATCTATCATTCTCATTCTCAATCTCTCAATATCCTCTCTTTTTTGCCATAAAAAAAACGCTTCTTGGAACCCACAACACCGTCGGGAAAGAAAAGAGAAGGTATCGAATCAAATCCTACCACCCTCGACAATCTCCCTCCCAATCAACTCCAACTCGCCACTCTCGGCTGTTCTCCTGCGCTCCAACACCCACCGCCCCTCGCCCGCCTCGTCGTGCTCACGCACATACGTCACACTATCCGCTGCGCTGCCTTTGCGCGAGTGTCCGCTTTTCCAGCCACTGCTGCCGCCAGGCGTCATGGGCGAGGATGCAGAGACGGGGGAAGCGAAGCCGACGGACTGGCGGCGCGGGCCGCTTGAAGTGGTTGCCGCGGGCGACGAGAGCGACGTGTCGATTGGGGGCGGGGAAGCCGGATGCTGGCTCATCATGAAGGGGGAGGGGAGCGGTATTCCGAAGGGAGACATGGGGAGGGCGATGTTGGCTGGGGATTTTATTGTTGCGGGGAGGTGCGAGGGGGGCTGCATGTAGAGGCTTTGCATTTGGAGGATTTGCGGGCGCGAAGGCGGGGAGAAGGGTGGGAGGCTGTGGAGGTGTGCTGTGGGGCTTGAGAGGGAGTTGTAGTCGCTTGCTGTTAGGGTCGGGCTTTCCGGGCGTTCGTCGCCGTCGCTGTAGCCGTCGTTTTCGGACTCGTAGGCGGCGTTGACGGCGTCCATTAGACCGTTGTCTTCGTCTTCGTCGTCTTCGATGTCGTCGAAGTTGTCTGTGATGTTTGCTGATTCGTCGCTTTCTAGCTCGCTTCCGTTCTGCTCTTGCATGCGGTTGCCGGCTGCACTACTGGCTCTTAGGGCAAATTGCATGCCGAATGGAGATGAGTTGCGAGGGCTGTTCTGCGTGCTTCCGGGTAGACTTGATGCACTCCCGCCAAATGCACCTTTCCTAAGCCTCATGAGAGTGTCGAGGCTCATATCCTCCTCTTCACCAGGCCACTCGTACGGACTCATACGCGCCAATTGAGCAAGACCGGGGCTCGCGATAGGTAACGATCCGTCACGGAAATGGTTGAGGCTGATAAACGAGTTGCGCGTGCTGTACTCGCTACGCTCTGTAATAGGCGTCAGATTGGGCTCTCGTACAGCGTTGCGCCCGCTGACAGCACGGGCAAGCCCAGAGGCACCAAAAACACCACCCCAAGTATTCTGTGCATCACCAGCTGCGGCATAGAAGCCAAACTCGCTTCCATAGAACCCTTCGTCATCGTAAGCAAGCGCCTCGGCGTTTGCCGCTGCAATCATAGGATCGTCTTCGAGATTCGAGTCGTACTCGCTGTAGTCGTAATCGTCCTGGAAGCTCGAGTCCATGCCATACACATCGTCTTCTGGTGGAAACCCGACCGTGTCAAGGCTAAAGCGGCCTTCGTCTGGTACTAGACTTGGACGCGAGTGGCTGACGGAGGAGTCGTCGAGATCTGAGCTAGACTGGCCGAGATCGACACTTGCTTTGCGGGTGAATCGACCATCGGCTTCAGCGCGATTCGCCGCGTCAACGAGGGCGGTGTAGTACGAGCTCATGTCGTTGAAGTTGGTCTTTGTCGGTGCATGTGCGATGGAGGTCTTGTGCGCTAACGAAGGTTCTGACTTTTCAAGATGCCTAGACAGAGTATCGTCATCTGCTTCATAGCCTGTTTCTGAAGGGATTGCTTGGAGAGGCTGAGACGAGGGCGCATCTTCAGATGGCGCAGGCTTTGTCTTCCTCTCGTACAAGGGCCCCTCAGGATCATCGAATATTTCTTCATTGAATGCTGCCGCATCCTCCAGGTTCTGTTCGCCTATCAAACCATCGTCGAAGTACATGTCATCATCGAGATCGAGATCCCCAGGACTCGGGTCGTTGCTGGACATAGCACCCTGTCCTACGATGCTCGTTAGAGCCTGGTTCGAGGGAAGCTGGAAGTCATGATGCAGATTAGGTGCCGTCGCCCTCAGCACTGCACCGTCGTCGTCGTCATCCTCTTCAGGGTCAAGGTAGCTGTGGTTCCCGCCCAATTGCATCTGCTGCACGCCACCAGACATGGCAAATCCGATCGGGTTGCCATTGACGTCGTACGGTGTTTGAAGCTGTCCGTTCGATGCCATGGAGTCCATCTGGTTCATTGATCCTGGGTTGATCGACAACGTCGAGAAGTCAAAGGTGCTGATACCGTCGTTGATACCGTCGTTGATAGTCTGACCACCCAGCCCACCAAACTCGTCTTCCTCGCCCAGCATGGGAATCTCTTCCTCGAAACCACCGTCCATGTCGAAGTCGTCGTCCATACCATACTCGTCATACTCATCCTCAATAGTGTTCGTCGACATGTGAGCCTGCTTGGACGCCTTCTCGGCTGCCTTCTTCCTATGCCTCTCTTCCATGATGTGTTCTTGGGTGGAGTCGCTGCCACCGGAGATCTGGAAGCTGAACCTAGACGCTCGACTGCTGAAATGTGCAGGGAGCCCAGCTGGCTGCCACGAAGGGTCAGTAACTGAAGTAGCTCGTGATCGAGACGGTGGAGGACTCTTGCTCGACATCTTTGCCTTTGGCGTCTCGTCTGTCGGCGCATATGTGGGACTGGGCACCTCCTCTACTGGAGAAAGCACCGAGGGACTGAGATCAATGGCTTGGTAGGGAGGTGGAGGAGGCGGCGAGCTCGCTGGCGGTGGTGTTTCAGGCGGCTCCTCTTTGGTGACGGGCGGAGGGACAGCTCTGGGCGCAGATTCGGGCGGTGAAGGCTCGGTCATCAGAAGCATCGAATTCCGTGCTACAAAATCGTTGTTCGCTAGCTGCTCAGCCCTGACGGCAGCTTGTGATTGTTCGTAGCTTGTGTCGTCATCAAAGTGCTCACGGAAGACTGGCGTGTGCTCTTTCTCAATCTTGGGAGGGCTCACTCTACCCAGATCGCCGGGGGTGGCTGGAGGCGCTGGGCTGCTGCCGTATGCATTGTTGTATGAGAAGTTCCTATTAAGTCGAGGGGCGTTGAAGTCGTGGATGATGCTGCCGCGGATGCTTGGGTCGTAATTATCGCGAATCGGAGGGACAAACGAAGGCGAACGCTGGGTGACGAGGGATTCGTCGTGGAGAGGGTCGAGTGTCTGTCCAGATCTCCGGCGCATCAGCAACGACATGGGGTTCCTGAGCCTCGACTTGCCCTTGGCGGGCGCAGCTGTGGGTGTCGACGTGGCCTTGGAGTTGCCAGACAGCTTGTCGGTCAGCCCACTCATGAGCGAGGTCTGAGACTTGGAGTGGCTTGCATAGCCAGGAGAGGTGAGCGAGGGCGTCAGATGTGTGGAGAAGTGCGAGGGAGACTCTGAGGGATGGGCGGGGTCTGGCTTATGTGAGATGCCCAGTCCCTGGGGCCGAATGCCTGTGGGTGTAACATCTGTCTTGGAGCGAAAGAAGGCAGGCTTCTTGTCGAAAGCGGGCGAGCGGTGTTCGTGTGGGCGCTGGGGCGGGGACAACATGCCGTGGTCGTGGGGTGGGTGGCTGCTGGCTTCCCCTGTGCTGCCCGGGCGCTGACCTGCAGCGAGCTTGGAGGCGACGCGGGCTATC
>JAPEUT010000451.1:0-13634 GCA_027946375.1 Neodidymelliopsis sp. IMI 364377 | reverse complement strand
CCACCACCACCACCACCACCATGCCCTCGACCCCAGAACCCCCCTTCGTCCAAACAATCCTAACCCGCGCCTTCTCCCCCTCGACCGCCACAACGCACTACCACGACCGCATCGCCAAGCGCCCGCTCCCCATCCGCGCAAACTCGCCCACCCCCTCGGCGCGCGCAACCCGCCGCCAAGCCCTCAACTCACGCACCCGCAACACCACGAAACCGCGCCCGCTGTCCGCAGCCCAGAAGCGCAAACTGCGGCTCACCGAGATACCGCGCGCGCAGCAAAAGTATGCGGTTTATGAGCCGCTGCATCGGTTGTGGGTTGGGTATATGAGGGAGATCCTTGGTATTAGCGGAGGAGACAGTGGGGGAAAAGTATACATAACGCCCAATAGTGCAGGCCAAATGCTAGCGAGTGCCGATATGCACGGTGCATTGTTGCGCGTCGTGCGCAGTCGGTGTGTGAGTCGAGTTGGGCTGGAGGGGATCGTGGTGCGGGATTCGCGGTACACGTTTGAGATTGTGACAAAGGGGAATGCGGTCAAGAGCGTGCCGAAGGAGTATACGGTGTTTGGGTTTGAGGTGCCGGTTGTTGGATGTGGGAAAGAGGGGGAAGGGGCAGAGGAGGAAAAGAAGGCGTTGCGGTTTGAGATTTTCGGGGAGCAGTTCCAGACCAGGGCGCCGGATCGCGCGAATAAGAAGTTTAGGTTGCATTATCAGCCTGATTTGTGAGCTTGGGAGGGTTGGGTCGTGGAAGATGGTCATGTCAGAAAAGAAAAGGCATGAGATTGCGCGAGTGGAAAGACTGTGGAACACGTGCTGGACAAGGACAAAAGAGAGACGACACAAGCGCTTTGCGTTCATTCATACTTTGAGAAGGTCATCGCTTAACACAAAGCTACCACACAACCTTCTCAACTCGATCCGAACAGCATCAAGAACGGGACCGGGGAATCCCAAACCCATGTCAACGAGACACAAAACACGCACTACTGTATAAATCACAGCAGCGAGACCCGTCTACCTCGTGCGAGGAACCAGCTCCTAATCCAGCGAAAACGGCGCCGCGCCCTTGCCAAACAAGAGATGTGGTTTCCGCTTTGCGAGATCGAGGATCGTCTGCGCGAAGACGGAATTCGCCCACGCGAACCAGCTTCCTATTCCACCGATTTCGTTAGCTTCTACTCGGTAGGTGGTAAGAGGGTACAAGACTAGAACTTACGTGTGTAATCCCTCTCGAAGTCAACGTGGATACTCTCATGAATCAAGCCGTTCCTCGATACGTTCTTCACGCTCTCCACACAGCGCATGATTTCATCGTCGTCGTCGCTCGTCATGGCTTGCACGAGCACGCTCATGGGCCACGCGTGCTGCAGGCCGATATGCGGGCCGCCGATTCCACCGAAGCCCGCGCCGTTGAGGAAGTACGGGTTCCCCTGCTTCTCAAGGATCATTTTGCGTGTGTTCTTGTACACCTCGTCGTTTGCGTCGACGAAGCCTAGGAGTGGGAGGGCGAGGAGGGAAGGGAGGTTGGCGTCGTCCATGAGGATGCTGGAGCCGTAGCCGTCGACTTCAAAGGCGAAGACGCGGCCGTATTTCTTGTGGTTTACGACGCCGTGGTCCCAGACACCGTTGTGGATCTGGGTGGACCAGTTGTCGAGTTGGTCTGCGATGTTTTTCTTTCCTGCCTTTTTGAGGATCTTGGCCGTGCGCTTGAGTTCGACGCTCATCATTGCATTGCTGGGGATGAGGAAGCCGAGGATCGTGGCATCGTCGCTGGGGCGGAAGGCGGAGCGGACGAGCCCTGTGCCGCCTGCAAGGGGGTTGCCGACACCGCTGAGAGCGAGGGTTTCGGTACCGATCTCGGTGCGCCTTTGGAAGGTGTACTGGTTCCTGTGGTAGGCGCCGGTTTCTTCGTTGAATGTTGGTTGCGATTGCTCTTCAAGCACCTGCAGAACTGTGTCCAGGGCGTACAGCCAGCGAGCGTTGATGAAAGCTGTAGATCCGGTGTGGTCGTGGAACTGGTTGGCCAGGGAGAGGAAATGAGCGAGTGAGTCGAGCTCGTACTTGCATTCGAAGACAAACGAGGCTTCGTACTCGGGATGAACCACGTCGGCTTGATCCTGGAATGTTGGACTCAGGTCACTGGGAGCGGGCGGCTGGAAAGCGTTGCAGTATGGTGAGCCGATGACATACTCGGCCTGGGTGTTGATGGCTCCCAGTATCAGCTTGAAGATCTCCTTGTCTTTCTTGGCAAGAGGCTGGTATTGTGCCAGTTGGTTTGTAGAGTCGCGGAGCCACTCGGCGTTGATATCTCCTGTAACGATAAAGCTCTGGGGTCCTTTCCATGCGTCCTTTTCCCAGCGCCTCTTGAACGACTTGTGAGGTGGAGTGTTGTCGACATGCCAGCGAACGGTAGTGTCCAATGTGTTGGGAAAGGCGTTTTCGAAGATGCGCGCAAGATCTTTATCGACCAGGTTATTGTTCATGTTCTCAATGACTCGTTCGACCAAGGGCGATTCGAACGTTCGGCAGTATTTCGAGGGTCTCTGGAAGGGGAGCTCGAGCGGGCCTTCGCTGTATGGAGGACTGTGTCGATGTGAGTAGATATTGTTGCTTAGGGGACTGGCGGCACATACTGTGGGCGCATCGAGTAGGACTTGTAATCTGGACATGCTGCTCGGTACTTGTTAGGGTCGATGGCAGCTCGCAGAGGCTCTTGCACGCCATCATTGGCACTAGCCGACACGGAGCTCAAGGACAGGATGGCTCCTAGAGAGAGCGGTAGTATTTGCGACTTCATGTTGGTATGTAGCGCCTGAACAAAGGCCGAAGAAGGTCAGATGCGTGTCAAGAAGGTAACAGCCAGAAGCCGTAGATGTCGAGGAATGGCGCAGCAAGGAACAATCGCTCAACAAGGGATAAGTCTCATAACTCTATTCAACAGAAACAAGAACTGTCGCTCTCGACTGGTGTTTTCGAGGAGATGGTCCGCGAGGTGTTGTTGAAGGATGGAAGACAGCATCCCCGCGCTCGACAAGGTGGCTTTCACGGAGACCGAGCAGCCAGCCAATGACGTGAGCGATTGCCCGCATTAGCGCGTCGCAACCCAACCTGAAGCTTGAGCTTCATCCACCGCTTTACTCTTTCACACCTCAAGGAAAGCTTTAGCAAAACGGCGCATACTCACTAATCTGTATTGCAGAACGCTGTAGTGATGTCCAGTTAGCGCACAGACACACACTGACAGTTGCGCGCCCTCTCAGCACACTCGAAACAAACCACAGCCAAAGCTCTATAGCGCGCAAACTCACGCATTGACAGACCGTAGCCCACCATGATATCCCTCCCAGGCCTCAATCTGGCCCCGCAGCCTGTCGAAACCCTCAGCGTCCCCACCTCGTCCGTCACACGAGAACAGGATCTGAACGCCAACACCGAGTACCGCTTCGAAGTCAGCTTCTCCCGCACCCTCACAGTCCGCCTACGATCGGGGACTGCTGAGTTCTTCGGTACCGAGCTTGCGCCATCCACCACATATAGCTTCCAGGGCACCAAAGGCGCAATATACACATGGTACGGTTGCAAGCTCGAAATTGGCGGCGAAGTCGAGTCGGACTATGTCGCCGAAGAGTCGCCCATGATGAGCCATGCAAACCTCCACTTTGCGCTGGAGATGCTGAGAGACAAGAGCGTGGCCAGCAACAGCGTAGAGATGGGGCCTAGAGTCCTGGTAGTCGGCTCAGAGAATGCTGGCAAGACGGCGCTGGTCAAGACGCTTACCTCGTACGCGGTCAAGAGTGGTCGACAGCCCATGGTGGTCAACCTCGATCCCCGACAGGGTATGCTGAGTGTGCCAGGATCCTTCTCTGCCGCTGCATTCTCCTCCATTGTCGACATCGAAGAGGGCTGGGGCAGCAGTCCCATCTCCGGGCCGAGTCCAATCCCGGTGAAGATGCCACTGGTCTACCACTACGGTCTGGAGGACCCCGAGGAGGGGAAACTGTTCAAGCCACTCGTCACACGCATGGCGCTGGCCGTTACAAGTAGATTGGAGGAGGACAAGGCGAGCAAGCAGGCTGGCTTCATCATCGATAGCTCGGGCACCATCAGCGCTGGCAAGAGCGGCGTCTACGAGAACATAGAGCATATTGTTTCCGAGTTTTCTGGTGCGTGTGATGTAACAGTCCCTCCTCAATCTCTTTCTCCTCCCACATCTCCGTCCCAACCCCCTCAACCCCATATACTCCTCCACCCCTCAACTCCACTCCACTCAACACACCCGCTAACGCCACCCAGTCAACATCCTCATCACCCTCGGCTCCGAACGCCTGTACTCGGACCTCTCCCGCAAATACCACGCTCGCACCCCCGACGACCCCATCACCGTGCTCCGCATCGACAAATCCGGCGGCTGCGTCGACCGCAGCCCAGCCTACATGAAAGCACTGCGCCACTCGCAAATCCGCGAATACTTCTTCGGCCACGGCGAAGACGCACTGGCGCCCAGTAGCATGACGGCCGATTTCTCGGACCTGAATCTTTTCCGCGTCGTCGAGACTGGTAACCGACATGGGGCGTTTGAGGCGGGGGATGCGGAGGATTATAACACTGGTAGTGGATCTGCAGCGGCAGGAGCAGGGGAGATATACGAAAGAGTGGCGCCTAGTAGTGCGATTCAGAATAAACTGCTGGCCATCACGGCCGCGAGTCCGAATGATAGGCACGAGGCGATTAGGGATAGTTGTGTGAGAGGGTATATCTACGTGGCGGATGTGGATGAGGCGAAGAGGAAGGTGAGGCTGTTGAGTCCGCAGCCGGGACATTTGCCGGGGAGTGCGGTCGTGGTTGGCGGGTGGCCGGAGGATGTTGCTGGGTTGGTTAGTTAGGCTGTGGGGAGGGGTTGTGGAGATGAAGTTTGGTATTTGAATCCTTGAGAAGAGGTGGTAGACTGTGGAATGTACACTATATCACTTCAACCCTCGTATCCCCATATAAATCTTTCCCGTCCTTGATTTCTTAAGTCACCAATCCACACACCCACCCTCACTCCTCATCAACCAACCCACGCACCCGCTTCTTAAGCTCCTGCAACTTGCCCTTCAAGTTCCCACACTCTTCCTCCTTGTTCTCGAACTTTCCCTCCCACGTATTTCTCTCAACTTTCAAGTTCGCAATCTCCAGAACCTGCTTCATTACCAACTTCTCGGCCGCTACTCTCTTCTTCCTTTCCTCTTCCAGTGCAATTGTAGCCGCCTTCACCTTCCCATCCACCTCCACCTCCACCTTGCTCCGGGCAAAAGCCGCTTCACTCTCAGTCTTGTGCTGCTGGAGCGTTGTCATGAGTTGTTGGAATTGGGTTTCCGCTTGGTCGAGTAGCGGCGAGGTGGTCTTTTGAGTTTCCAATTGCAGCTCGGATATGTATGATTCAGTGCGGTTGAGCCTGGGCCTTTTGCGAGGAGCTGGTACAGGGTTAGAGGTGTGGTCTTTGGGCGGTAGGGTTAGAACTGAAGAACTTACCAATTGCTTTGCTGCTTGGAGTGGGGACGGGATTGCTCATTGTTTCAGCTTCGGAAACGGTCGAACACGGTGTCGTGGATGCGATTGTCTGCTTGTTATTGGTCTGAGAGTCCAGTTGTGAAGTGATAGTCTTCGTGTTTGGGTCGTTGAGTACGGCTTGTTGCATGTGATGGCAGAGAGCTTCGAACTGGAGGAGAACGTCATCTAAGTGATCGTTCCAAATGTGTGTCATCTTGCCACGCTTCAAGAACATGTATCTTATGAGCAAGGAAAGCCGCTCAATTTCCTCCTCACTCATGCGGGTGCGTTTGATTGGTGAATCATGCTCTTTGACAGAGTAACATGGATGCAGTAACGCCCCACGTCCAACATGGGATCTTGTCTGGCAGTGAAGCGTATTATCGGCATGGTGGTAGTAGAGTACTTCCCCACCGTTCGTATATGCTATGAGAGGTTGTTTGAAAAGTTCGGATGAGATTTGCAATGCTCCGGCTTCGACTATTGCAGCTCCAGGCAAACGAAGGGGCTGCCAAGCAAGATCATAAGAACAAAGTTTGTTTAAGCAATGGTACGCCCGCGGGAACTTCCTGCGCGCATACTCTTGAAGACCGTTGAGGGTGTAGATGTCTTTATTCGCCATGTCGAGCAACAAAGTGTCAAAGTGTCTGATAAGGAAGTCGGTAGACGTCGACAAACCAAAAAGAAAAGCTTGCGTCAGCAGCAATGGTGCTGTGTTAGTCGAGACTAGTGATGGTAAAGTTGATTTGAAGTCCGATCCTAGCTTGAGGTAAAGGTGAGTCAGTTCTGAAGATAACGGTGAACGCAAATGCAGAAAAGTCATGAGCAGCTTCGAATCGTTCATTCATTTCCGACAATCGTACTGCACGCGCAATGAGTGAAGAATTTCGAAAAGCAACCCGAACGCCGATTCGCTGAATGCATGGTATCGAACAGAATCCTCCAAAAACAACCCACCAACGCCCTTTTGAACAATCATCACAGTCGCCGTCTCTCTTACTTCAACCCGTGTGTTGATCAAAGACCACGCCCAGCCTCTGGCTCACACTCGTGAGGTCTCATTCGCATCAGCGCTCTGGAAGTCTTCCGGCTTGAAGTCTCTCAGCTCTACCTCTTGCTGGCCTCCGGTCATTGAGCTTATCTCGTCCTTCTCTTTCATTGCTCTCTCCTTGTTCAGCTTCAGTCTAGTATAGCTTCTCGGTAGATATCTCCCCGGATGCCATACAGCGAACACGACTAGCACCGCCAAGATTGGCAGGGCGTCGAACGTCCAGAAACACCACTCGTGGCTCTGGAGGTAAATGAGCCCGTAGTCCTTATCGTGCGGGATTTCCATGGTGCGATAGATGGCGCGTATAGCGATGAGTACACTAGAGAGGTTGATTGTATAGCTCAACTTGCGCCAGAGCTTCATGTCGCCAAGGTCGAAAGCACGCCAATTGCGACTGATGACGAAGTAGCGCACGCTGATGATGCTGAAAGACAAAAAACATAGCATCTGCAGGACAAGCCCTAATATCAGGATGACCCTGCCGGGCAACGCTTTGCGCTCGGACTCCTCGATCGAGCGTGTCGGTGATGAGTCTTCATCATATTGCCGGCTGATCTGGCTGGCACCCACAAGTTGAATCAAGAAAGAGAATAGGTCGAAGCTGACGAATGTCGGGGTGATCCAGCGTGGAAAGCACCAGAGTGTTTGGAAGTTGAGCGCATACGTCGGACACGAAAACCATACTACGCGGCTGAACGCTGTATAGCATGCGGCGGCGAGGAAGGAAGGTGCCAGGAGAATCATAAGCCAAGAAATGAGGAAAGGCAGATCCTGGAACTCATCGAGGGATGAGATGAGTCGACAGATGTGACCAAGAGCCAGCATCAAGACAGCAACGATGGCTGCCCAGAAAAACCATGATCTATGGCGGAGATACTGGTAGATGGACAGTATAGAGATAAGTATGATCACGGTGGCGCCAACGCTTGCGAGAGGCACCGAAGGGTCGTAGATGTATGGGTTGAGGACAGCATGAGCTGTAAAACGTTAGTCTTTTTGTCTATCAGATGTTGCTGTGCAGAAAGAGAGTGAAGTCAAGACATAGGTAAACTCACTATATCCGGCAGCCGCCCGTTTCGGCAAGTCTGCGGCGCGTGAAATCAGAAGCGCAATCACACTTCCGTCCAGTCTAGGCATCGTTCCACCGTGTCTTTGTGTGCCGTGTTTTCTTTGCCACAATTGTCAATGCGATCATGGCCAGAACCCTAGAGTTCTCGAACTGTCGAGTGGCGGCAGCATCGTCTTGTAAGAGAGCGGGGAGGAAAACCAAGAGACCCGCAACAGCACGGCTAAGAAAAGGCAAAGGGACCTGGCGGCATCATGTTTTCATGAGCGTGGAGGACAAGACTTGGCAGCCTGAGCGGACGGCTAATGGGGACGCCATCATGGTTCTTCCAAGCAAGTCAACGTTCCGGTTTCCGCTGCGCCCTGCACTGCACTCAATTGGAGACATGACAGGCTTGCAGTTGTGCTTTTCCGTACATCAAACGACTACAGGAACTGCATGATTGTTCCCATAATGCAGGACGCAGCAAGTGGAGATGCAAATCTCCAAGCCGGATGTAGGCAGCTCTGTGTCCAAGTTGCGTGCACGTGTGGCGCGGCATCTGGGCGCCCAGGCTTGTCGGAGTCAAACAACGAGCTGCGTGCGCTCCGTGCCGGGCTTGGTGTCGAGCGCCGCCCAGACACTGATGGACGTGAGTAAAGGGAGATGGAGGAAGCAGCGGAGGATCAGCACCAGTGTGTTGTGATTCGATAGGAGCATTCCCTTTCACCATTGCGCCAAGAGTGAGCGCGACTGTCCAGCACTGGGATCAGACTATCGGTATCCCGCGGGATCTCCATTGCAGAGCGCCATCCATTGGCAAGAGTCTGTAACCACAGTGATGAAGCCGGTTCTTGATGTCGCCGTTTGTCACGGTGAGCAGGCGGCTGCATCCTGGCAGATGTACGTAGGCGGATGCGTGTTAAATGTTGGTCAGCTTTGCCGTACAATCCGAACGGTCAAATGTTTGGATGTTTGAAGTAATGTTGCAATGGTTTGTACAGGTGGTCAGAGCAGACCAGCTTGAATTGGGTAGCAGCGATCTGTCGATCAGTCAATCTATCATTGCTCGGGAACTAGACTTCTCTTGTTGTCAAGCGCGAACCCAGATAGTCTGCAATACTCTCCACTTGGAGAAGACAGCTATGATGGAGTTTCTGCAGTGTCTCTTCGAACCGTTGCCTCAAGATTATGCTTCTGCAGAGTCTAGAGTTCAGGCATTATCTACGGGAAAAGCCGGGACATACTCTGACCCTTGTTTCACAACCCCAGGATTGTTCTCCATGCGAGTATGTGGACCTTCGTAGCTCAGGTGAGCTTGCCGCAAACTTACTCGTCATCAAACTCGTCATCGTCTTGAACCTTCTCCTGACCATCCTTCTTCGTTCCGTTAATCTCAACCTCGTCTTCAGACTCGGCCAAACCCTTGGCTAGCCAACGAACCTCCTTAGGCTTGTTCTCCATCCATAGCTCGTTTGGGAGCCAGGTGTAGAAGCTGCAATGAGTGTCTCTGACGTCGTCCAGAACCGTGATACCGCCATCGATCGTGATGATACTAGCATCGATTTTCATCCCAACGAAGCACTCACGCAGAACATTCTCCTCAACCCAGAACTCGAACTCTTCTCCTTCATCGACCTTTTGAGGCTTTCCGTCGATGTATCTGTCCTTCGGTAGGTCCCATTCATCACAGTCATCGTCGTACCGAGTCTTGCAGATGAGTTGGCCTAGTGGTTCAAGCTGTCCAAGCTTGGCCTTTACAACCTCACTCTGAAGAGCATACATCTCCCGTGTGATGTCGTCAGGTTTCTTGATAGCTGTAACCTCAAGACAGGCATAGTCTTTCTTCGTAGTCTTGAATGTGCTAGCACCGAGGAGGTCTTGTTGTTTGTCTGTACCCAGGGCTGCGATACCTGTACTGAACTTGATCCGCGCTTCCTCGTTACGCATGCCTAGCTCATTGAGACTTACGCCGTCTTTTTGCAGCTGCTGAGCCCACTCCTTGTCGCCGGTGAACAATTCAGTGTGTGATCCACCGAACAGAGAGCTCGCAGCAGTATTGAAGTCGCCAGGAAGGGCGAGGCCAGCAGCGTGAACCATGACTAACTCACGTTCGGCTGTGTCGCATATCTTGAGAGCAGCTTGGAGCTGTCCATCATACTCTGGACATACGCTGTGGTAGCGAAGATAGTTGTAGAAGGAGCGAAGCACCTGACAAGCGTTCTTGATGCCACTGGGTGAGTATCCGTAGTGCGCAGGGTACCATGATGAACTATATGCGTCAGTACGAACATCGAGAGTGAACGGTGGTTGTCTCAGCGAACTTACAGGAAGCCAGCGCTAACGCCAGGAAAGTCGACAGTCCACTGCTCCTTGTCTGCGCGATCCCAGGGAACATTGTGAACAGCAAGAGCCCGTACAATCTCTTCTGTTTCCATGTCCTTCATTTCTACGTTCGACAGTCCCTGGTACATACGAGGACCAGATTCAACGCCACCAAAGCGCATCAGCTTGTTGAAGACCTTGGCGTACATCTCATGCATACGGCGCTTTTGCTTGAAGCGCTGGATGGCGATCTCG
Source organism: Neodidymelliopsis sp. IMI 364377 (assembly GCA_027946375.1). Taxonomy (NCBI): domain Eukaryota; kingdom Fungi; phylum Ascomycota; class Dothideomycetes; order Pleosporales; family Didymellaceae; genus Neodidymelliopsis; species Neodidymelliopsis sp. IMI 364377. The sequence continues at coordinate 3,427 of JAPEUT010000451.1, read as the reverse complement.
ATGCGTTCAACAAACTCTTTGTCTTCGTCGTATAATCTGTTCTCCTCTTCAGCTTCTTCTGGCTTGACAGGTGGCTCGATATAATTGTCTTCAAAACCTGTCGGTTTCAGCATATTCTTGGATGTGCCCTCTGGGTAGACCTTCTTTTGCTGTGGCTGCAATGCGACTGGGAATACGGCAGGCTTGCGAGTGCGAGGGTCATAAGCAATGTCGTTGTCCTCCTCGAAAAACTCCTTATCTAGGACACATTTTCCTTGGAGTGGAATCTTGCGCTTGATTGTTTTGCCATCTGCGGAGACCTCAAGGAATGTGCTCTTCCGAAGAGCAGCTACCACGAGTGACCTGGGCTTGTAGCTTCTCATCTTTTTGAAGCCGCAAATGCGACTAATCGAGACTGGAATGTTCTCGCGTCCGCCACATTGCTGAAGAAGATGGAGATCTGTAGGTAGGTTCTCATCAGAGAAGTAGAACTCAACCTTATCAAAATCAGTAATTGCATCAATAGAGGTGATGCTAATGAGATTCTACCTGTCGACGGATTTCTGCGCCTTCTGGATGGTCGTCTTGCTCAGCCGTAGATGCAGATGTCTTCGCCTTCGCCAGCGCAAGCAGTTCTGGCGTAATGTTGAAGCTGGTGCCCTCTTCTGAAGACATCGTGGTTACCGAGTGGCTGGAGCGTGCAGTAAGATGAGAGAGTCGTGAAAGAGGGCGGGTGACAGCCCATTAAAGTAGTCATGGGGGTCGTATGCTTTTGGAAGGGAAGCAAACGGCTTTCACAGGGTACTTGCCTGTCTGCAGCTGCAGGTGATTGACGAGCAGTCTTAACAATTGACTACTCTCGGTTCTCAAACTCACCAAACATGCATACATACCAAGTCTACACATCGCATAGGTGACTGACTATAGATTTGGCTAATCGTTAGACTGTCTTTCAATTGAAGACGTGCATCCTTGGGATGTCCACAAGGCGATACATAGCTGCTCATCAAACGATCCTCCATTTGGTACATCCGCGACGTTATAGGGTTACAAATATGAAAAACATGGTTGTATACTTGTTGGTGTATAGAGCTAAAGGAACGTTGAGCGAAACTCCTGCATCACGTCTGAGTCGCTTCTCTTTCGTCATCAGCCTGCCCTGACTCGCAGCGGACCCTGGCGGTTGGATTGTGGGGTCCAGCCTTGTTAACGCTCCTCCACCAACAACTCCTTTCCAACACCAGTCAGGCTGAGTACGACCAGTATAGAATAACCTTACATCACCAAAGCTTCAACAGTTTGATCCAGGGCTATGGCAAACAAACCTTTCGACTCTTCCAAGCTACAAGCTTTTGGCAACGCAGCAGCAGGGCAGTAAGCGCCCCGCGATAGCCGTAGCTATGTGTTCGTACTGACCTATCTTCAGCGATGGCGTTCTCAGCGACGAGTCTGGCGCCGTAGTGGTCAAGCCCTGTACAGAAGCTGAAATCACCTTCTATGAGACCGTTCGCACCTCGCATACCGATCTCCTCCCACACTTGCCCCTCTTCATGGGTCAGCTGTCGCTTGACTCCACAGCCTCAGCCTCAGAGGAGACTGGCACTATCCAGACGGCAGACGGCACGACAGAGCGGCTCCACGGAAAGAAGCTCGCTACAGACCTGCACATTGTTCTTGAGAACATTACCCACGGTTTCAAGAAGCCCAATGTTTTGGACCTGAAGCTTGGCGCGCAGCTGTGGGACGACAATGCAAAGCCTGAGAAGAGAGCACGACTGGACAAAGTCAGCGCCGAGACGACGAGCGGGAGCCTAGGCTTCAGGATAGCAGGCATGCGCACGTGGTTAGGAGAAGAGGCCCCCGAGGTGCCAGATGACCTGAAGGAGTACGTGGAACTGGATAAGGAAGTTGGATACTGGGTGTACAACAAGATGTACGGGCGCAAATTCAGCGCTGATGATATTGACGAGGGATTCAATGCGTTTCTCCCTCAAAAGACCGACGCCGAGCAAGCGCGGGCAAGAGAGGTGCTCGCCTACTTTCTTGGCGAGGTCAAAGACATCCAAGAGGTGTTCGAAGCCAAAGAAAGCCGCATGTACAGCGCGAGCATCCTCCTGGTATATGAAGGCGACGTTGACGAGTACGAAAACACAAAGAAAGTGTTGCGCTCCGCACGGCCCGAGACCGAAGACGAAGAGGATGAAGACGAGTTTGTTCCAAAGTTGGCGGCTGTGAAGTTGATCGACTTTGCACACGCGACATTCCAGCCCGGGCAAGGGCCTGATGAGAATGCACTGAAGGGTATGAGAAGCACAGCGACTATCTTGAAGCGATTGTTAGACCAGGCTGAGAAGAACGCTTGATTGTTGTTTGTAGATTTGCTGTCACTTAGCGTATAGACCGAGACTAGAAGTTTAGCAACCCAAAGCAATGCTTTCATGTAAATCACGCGACATGGCTCAGATCTTTGCTTCGAATAAATTGGATTCTGAATGAGCTTGCCAATTCGACTATGTAAGCGGTGTTGATTGTTGGAAGCAACTTCCTAGGACGACTGTAGTCTTCGATAGTCCACTATATATACAATTCAACGCTCTTCAACTCCACTTTATCATTTCGTACTAGTAACCAAGAACCAGAACTCAAGCCATACGCAACGCAGTCACCGTGAATTGCGGTGTGTCTAAAGACAGACACGAACGTACAGTTGGACGATAACGCCGAAGCCCAGGTCCCAGAGATGAAACAAAACAAAACAAGCCCGTGTGACGAAAGCCAAAAGGACACTGGAAAAAGAAGGGGAGAAAATAGATATGTGCATGTGCAGAGCATCCGACAGGTCGATAGACACAAGCGTGGTCGAGTAGGCTGATACCATTCACACTCGCCATCGGACATCCAGCGGATTCAAAAACGCCAAAGCATGTAACAAAGCCCAGTCGGGACCCTCCCCACGTGAAGAACCCTCAACCCACAAAACTCCAGTCTCCTACTTCCCACAAGCCCGGCACGGATACGGCACCTGATGCGCGAGACAATACCCCATCTGCCCATACCCTACCGGATACGCATAGCCCACCGGCCAACCTCCAGCAGCAGCGCCACCACCCTGCCACTGCGTCCTCATCTGTCCCAACGCACGCTGATGCTGATTCAACACCGTCGTTATCGATGTCCCATACATGCCCAACACGCCCTCGAGATCGTCGGCTTCAACATCCACCGCGCGGACTGCAAACGCATTGTTGGCTTCCTGGTGTAGAGTGCGCAGGTTGAGGAGCTGGGTTACTGCTTCCTTGCGGCGCGCGACGAGGTGCGCGTTCTGCTGTTCCAGGGCTTCGATGCGCGCTAGGAGGGAGGGGAGGGAGGGGGACGTAGTTTTTAGGAGCGTATTTTCCTGCTCCAGGGTGGCGATGCGGAGGGCTTGTTGGTGTTGGGTTTCTTGGAG
>JAPEUT010000450.1:0-13714 GCA_027946375.1 Neodidymelliopsis sp. IMI 364377 | reverse complement strand
ACGAAAACCCAGCGCTCCGACTCATTTCCGTAAATTTCCTTCCCTCGCCGAGACCAGCGTATCCAACAATCCGTACTACAATACAATTAATCTACTACAGCTATAGTATAGCTTAACCCTTAGCTACTACTATATAGCTAAAGCTTAACCCTTCGCTACTACTATAGTACTACTATAGTAGTATAGCTTATCCTAGTAAAAAGTCAATAGGCTATACCTTATAGTTACGCTATAATAAGATTCTTTTCTACTAACTAACTGTAACTGCTTATCTGAGCTGTATAACTGTAGAGCTATGGTTTGTGGTACTGGCTGTTGGACAGGCTGGCTGAGATGGAGGAGGAAAGAGGTGAGTAGAGCAGGGGGGAGGGTATTTTCAATGTGAGCGGCGCATTGGAGAGGTGGGGTTTAGCGGGATGCGGAGCGTCGAGTGTATTGTTAACGTAGGAGAGGTGAGAGAGGTGGTAGAGAGGGTAGAGAGGTAAGTGTTAGAGAGGGTGGCGAAGGCAGTGAGTGAGGAAGGTAGTCACTAAACCACAACACACAACAAAGAATCCATACCCTATCATCATCACCCTAAGATCCCTCATCGATAACTTGTTAAACGGGACCTTAATACATTAAACTATCCTTCTCCAATCTAAGCTCTTCACATCTCCCTACCCTCCCTACTTAGTACATAGTACGTAGGGTCTTACTAGCTCTAACTATTATTAGGACAAGTAATAGAAGATAGACGTTTCTCCACCGTGTCGAGATTATACGGTAATCGCGGTAGATTGAGCAAGACTACGTAAGCTGGTGCTAGTTAGGTGGGATAGTGCTTAAATCGCTTAGTAAGGATAGAGAGAGAGAGCGCTAGCTTGGTTTACTATCAATAAGGGACTTAGTATTCTTCCTAGGAATAGGACGAAGGTTGGAGTATATTGTAGAGCCCACGTAGCAGAGAAGGAGTATGTGTTCTGCATCTGTATTATTAGGGATAAGGGAACGTCTGCTCAATCAAGTTGATGATCTCAGATTCTCATTGATCTAACTAACTAAGAGACATCGAACTCTATGCAGACATCTTGCTCCGCTCCCTCCGTTTGTAGACAAAAACAAAGAGAAAACTCATGCAAGGAAAAGTCGTGAAAAAAATCGTTAGAAAAACCTTGGAGCACCATCAACGTTCATTGATAACGTAGAGTCTCCCACACACCTCATGTCAAAGACACTAATCCCTGACAGCTACGCCTCAGGGGTGCTTAGAAACAAGCACTCAAGACCTGCTGAAGGACAGCGGGCGCGAGCCTCGTCAGACATACATCTGTCGACGAGATCTGCTTTCCTATTCCGCTCACCAGTCCTGGAATGACACCAGGAAGCTGGCCAAGAGGAATCGAAGGCAGGGTTCCTGCAGGTGCAGCTGGAGAGGTAGGTGAAGGGCGTACGGGAAGACCGATCGATGGCAAAGTAGGGACCTGGCCGATGGGCAGAGACGGAAGTTGGCCAATAGGCAAAGATGGAAGCTGGCCAAGAGGAATCGAAGGCAGGGTTCCTGCAGGTGCAGCTGGAGAAGTAGGTGAAGGGCGTACGGGAAGACCGATTGATGGCAAAGTAGGGACCTGACCAAGGGGGAGAGAGGGCAACTGGCCGATGGGGAGAGAGGGCAACTGGCCAATAGGCAAAGATGGAAGTTGGCCAATGGGCAAAGATGGAAGTCCTCCAGAACCTGGGTTAACAGCGGAAGGCCTTGCAGGCGCCGACGAAGAAGGCAGAGTGGGTGGCCTGCTCGGCGTTTGTACGGGAGGCAGAGAAGGAGTTACGACCGGCGGGCTGACGGGGTTTAGGTTGCGGAACAAAAGCAGACGGTTCACAGCACCACAGCACTGGGAAGGATTGCCTCTGCAGACGAGAGAGCAGACTGCATCCAGGGCACGAGTAGGGTTAAAAGCAAAATCGTTTCCACATCGGCATGTAGTTGCACCTTCGATGCCACAGTAGGAATATGCTCTACAGAAGGTTGTGCAGGTGTTCCAGGTCATAGTCGGGGAAGTAAACGTCGGACCGCTGAGCAGGTACTGGACGGTTTGTTGAATACCATTGAGAAGATTGGATGGAGCAGATGGGTTGATGCTGATGTAGAGACCCAGGTAAACGGATCCTGAGATGGAGTAAGTGCCGGGAGGGGCAGGAGTCTGAGAAGAATGTCAGTTGCCGTCTTGCTGGTAGTACACAATCTATTTCGATTCATCCTTCACATGATCACAAAATAGTGTTTCTCCGAAGGTGAAATGGTCTGTATATGGACCATGCAGATGCATTGGAAAGGAGTGACCGAGTGTACGTACTACTGCTGTTTGGCGGCGATTGAGGTCCAGATCAACCACATTGGCGTCACTGAGCTGGTTCTCAAGCCCGGCTGGAACAGCCAAGGCTCCAGAGACGAGCGCTGCCCATGCAAACGAGCGCATATTGGCGGAGTATCCGAAGATATTCCTTTTGGGAATGAACGTAGGTATGCTGGCGAAGAATGATCGTAAAGCAGAGGTCAGTTGCTGTACTGAACAACCACGATCAAACTCAATGCCAACCGGTGGACATCCCCTTGTTATACTGTTGACAATGGTTACCAAGCAAGGGGCAATTCGCGCCGTGTCCACGATCCTTGGCAAAGAATGTTGCACGTTCCAGCATTTTGTTCAGACTCGCAGCGCTGCGCGATCGAGGAAACGAGCGCACATTCTTCCTGTCTATCAGAAGGACAGTCTACTTCGACCAATGAAGCCACAATGCGCCCTTGTTTTGCCCAAAGACGATGACAATTTCCCAACAACTGGCCAATCATCGGAGTAGTTGTAGGTGTGGAGGTTCCAACATGTAGACTTAATACATTCCTGGGCCAAATCTAGCACGTACGCGCTGATCAATTGGATACGATGCAGCTCATGCTGAACTGACAGCGAGCCTGACGACTGCCTTCTGTTCGCCGAGGGTAGATTCACACAATGCTCTGGAGATGTCAGCGATCGACCCCAACGGCCGTATCTGACTAAGTAGGTAAGTTGCTAGAGTGATGCGGCATATGCCGGAGACAGCAATTAGCAAGCACAAGCCAGGGTTGGATTTTACATGTATTGTAGACGACTACAGAGTAGAATAGCAGACGAGAAGCCCAGTAGTAGAGTCATCAAGGGAGTGGCTTCGACGATGCAACTCGTCGCCGTGGCGATGTATGCTCGATACCCAATCCGATTGATAGCTGACAGTAACTGACGTACTCTAATCCGATGGCTGTTGCAATGGACGAAAAATGCAGAACGCTCATAAAATAATCCTCAAACGAGACAAATCACCTGTCCATTCAATGACCTGAGTCGAGAGGTCTTAGCAACGGCTTCAGCTGCGCGTCATCCACAATCATGCAGTAGCCTTGCGAGATTCTAGCTTTCGGGGAGCACGTTTCGGGGCTGGGTTTTGGTTGGATTGCGGGTTCTCGTTCTTGAGACCCAGCTTCCTTGGTTTCCTGCGCTCCCCATTGGCCGGTACAGGGGCTTTGTTCTCCTTGTTATTGCTGGATGAGGCTGATTGAGGCGAACCGCTCGCTGGAAACTGGCCCGATGTTCGAGGCTTTGACGATAGCTTTGGCGGAGATGCTTTGGGCTCCGAGGCATTCTTCGTGGCTTGGTTCTTTGGTCTGGGAGTGGAGTTGCTCGACTGAGATGCTGTTTCTTTAGTGCTTGGCCTTGGGGAAGCCTTCGTGTCGTCGGACTTTTGAGGAGCAGATGTGCGTTGTGACTTTCGGGGCTTCGTCTCCTTGCCTGCATCATCATTTTTGTTCGAGGGTTTCTCAATCTTTGGTGCTTCCTTAGGCGTCGAGGCTTGCTTGGGCGTGGGTGCTTGTCTGGGTGCGGCAGGCTCTTTTGGCTTAGCAGCCTGCCGCTGAGCATGTCCATCCTGTTGCGAGGCTTGTCTGGCGTTGGGTTTGCTCGGGCTGTCTTCTTTCTTCCCTTGACCTCCCCCCAAACCCAAGGAAGCTCCCAGACCTCCTAGACCCATAGCAGTACCGGCTTGTGACGCTGAAGGCACATTTGGCATCTTCGGCATCGAGGGCATAGAGGGTCTCCAACTCGTCATGTCCTGCACTGACTGCGACCACGATTGCGGCATATCATCAGGAGCTTCTGACTTCATCTTCTCCAGCTCTTCCTTGCTCGGCGCCTGTGTCTCTTTCGACTGCATAACCATCTTTTCCAGTGCTTTTTTCTGCGAGGGGGTAGACTTCCAATTCGGAAAATCACCAACAACGCCGCGAACTCCTTGGCTCGCCATTTGCCCAAGATCCCACATTGGACCGTTCATGGCGCCGTACACAGAACCAATTCCTCCACCAAGTAGACCGGTCACGGTGGAAACTGTGCCTCCAACAATCGCTCCTGTGACTTTCCCGATTGTGACTCCTGGCTGTACACCTAGCCCAGCACCGGCAGCCAGGCCTTGAAACGCGCCAGATTGTGTGTACTTGGCTGCTTTGCCGAAGGACTCTGCTTCGATTTCCTTGTTGATGGCCTTGGCGAGAATTTCCTCTCTCGCATCCGGATCACCGGCTGCGTTGGCTGCCTGTCTCAAGTCCCACGCCTTCTGTGTCGCTTGCAAGGCCATACTGGCAGACACTCCGGCGTTTTGCTTGATCTCATGGTCGGGAATGGGTTGCTGGTTGTTAGATGCATGGTCGCCCATCTTGATGTGGACTTTTGTCTATTTTGGTTCCGTTCGTTTTTGTATCTGTTGTATCGGTATCCTCGTTCAGTTGTCAGTGTTGTTGCAAAACTTTAACGGTCCACAGCTGGTAATAGTGAGTCGTGGGTGAGTCTACGTCATACTCAAGGATGCCGCGGTGGCGCACGCTAAGTGCGTGCGCTCTAATACCTGTTCTGAGGCAAGGCTTCATGTTGCGATGACCTTTAGTTATCGTATACCTGTGAAATAGAATCGTGGGCTAGTAATAGTCGTAGACTGTAAGTGATGCTAGAAAGGGTCCGTGTAGTGTGCAGTCGCGAACGAGCATCTGGTAGAGACAAAGGATGACGTGACGTGACTTGTGCACGGACTGCAACCCACTCTTATCAAGTACAGTAACGATCCTCTTCTCAGCTCTTTACTCTTCAGCATTTCTGTCCCTTTAGCATTTCGCAGTATGAAGGCTGTGCGTAGTTATCTGGATACCGGTATCACAGTGATAAGAATACTGGGCTGCTTCAGAACGCAGAATCAAGTAACTCCCGTTCCAAATCGACATGTGTAACCCAAACTCCAGTCCCATGCAGGGAGAGGACGCGCCTCCAACACGCACAGCACCCACGTAGTCCGCGTGCTTAGTACCACTCATTTCTACCTTTTTTCATTGCATATAGAATCTGAATTGCTTTCTTGCATTTTGCTCTATGAGAACACACAAAGCCAAACGCAAACCTACAATCACCGTGCAATCCGCGTTAAATAAGGCCTAGGAACTGGAGAAAGGTAATACACGGATAGCATACCACGAAGTACTTTAGTAAATATTCTACATGTTAACAGCACACTACACTACATCTCGCGCCTCTTCCCCAACTGCTTCAATGTCCCAGAGCATCATACCAACTCACTCACTTACATCTATCTACCTACCTACCGCCCCCCGTCCCAACAGCCAACTTCCTATTCTTCTTCATCAACGCCGCCAACTTGCGTTCCAAAACATCATGTTCTTTCCTCGCATTCAGCATGACCGTCTCCGCCTCTTCAAGACCGAGGACACTGCCTCTACCCCTCGAGGTAGTTCCAACTCCAGCTGAAGCTCCACCTCTAAACTCCGACGCAACGTTACCACCCACCTCAAACCCTCTCAACAGCCCATGTACATCCGCCCTCCCGCTCTTCAATCCTTCATACACCATGCGCATGTCACCGGTACCAGCAAGTCCAGCACCAACTAGTGCTTCGAGACCCTGGACAAAAACACCGCCCAGGAGATCCGACGCCATGGTGCCGAGGCCGTCGATCTCGGTCGATCCCACGGCGCCGCCTTCGACGACGGCTTGCGCCGCTTTGGCGAACTTGCCGGCCTGCACGGAGATGTTGCTGGTGCCGGACCCGGGAGTGCCGCCTACGGCTGCCATTTCCGGGCGCGGCTGATTCGGGGGCGGGTTGTCAGTTTTGGGGAGCACGAATTGGTTCAGATATGCGCCTGCATCTGCAGGGGTTTGTTGTTGCTGGGGCGGAGGCGGGGGTTGGGCCGCTGGCGGGAGATCTTGCGGGTGCACGGGAGGCAGTGTTTGGGAGAACGCGGTAGGATCGAAGCGTGAGGTGCTCGTCGGACTATTGGGATTGAGTTTCTTGCCTGCTTCTTTGAGAGCCGTGGCGATGGCTGGAAGGACGTCGCTGGAAGGAGACTGTACGGAGAAAGGGTGAGAGCTGTGGGCAGAGCGGCTGCCGGGATGGAAGCGTGCGTGGCCGGCAATCTCCTCGATTTGTCTCTCGAGTGAGAGTGCTTTCTCCTCGAGTTCCCGGGTCAGGCCCCAGAAGAATTTTCCATTGGGGGTAATCAAGGTTCTGGAGTCTGGTTTGCCGTCATGGCCACTCAAGCGTACAGGCTTCTTCTTCGCAAGGGCATCGAGATCGGCTTCTGAAAAGTGAATTTTGAGGTCAGGTGGTGAAGTGGGATGACCGGACTGCGCGGCTCGCGAGCCATGTGTGAGAGTCGAAGATAGCGGCTTGAAGAACTCAAGCGCCGATACGAGGACTTCACCAGTCTTCTGGAGGTCGTTAATGACGGATTGAGCACTAGGCTCACGCCTGTCTCTTGCCTCTTCATGATGGACCTCAGGTTCTGGGGTCGCGCTGGCGGAGTTTCTGGCTGATTGTGCTTTGACCGAAGCCACGACTGGACTCTCAATTGGATCATCTTCCACAGTCGCAGGTTTCGGCGAAGCTGGCTGGCTCTTTGCTGCTGCGGCTGCCGCTGCCGCTGCTGCAACAATGGGCTTGGGGGCGGACGATGGCTTCTTGGCTTTCTTCTTGCGACCTATGATGGGGGCCTGTACAACCTCGACGTCAGACTTCTCCTCCGCTGCTATGGTTTCCTCTTCTTGACGCTTGCGCTCCTGTCTGTTCTTCTTGGCCTGTGCTTTGGTAATCTTTCTGACTGGAGCAGAACCAACAATGGTGCTAGTTGGGGGTGGGGAGCTTGCTCGAGAAATCATTCCAGACGTGACCGAGGCGGTATCGGAGATGAGCTCGCTCGCCGGTGTACCAGGTTGGTTCAGCGATGCAATGCTGGCCTGCCTAGATCTGAGTTTCTCGACTGTTGGAAGGTGGGGCAGAGGAGGCGCCGGCGTAAGCACAGCAGGCGGAGTCTCCGCCTTGGGTGTCGATACCAGGCGCAACGTTCGTGGCGCTGCCGTATGTTTGATGGGCGAAGGGGCGGCCACTGCAGCAGGACTTGCCGGTACCGAAGGCGTTGTAGCGGTAGGAAGTGTGCGCACGTTCTTCGTCTGAGTGTCAGTTTTTCGAGAGATCGAGGCTGGCGCCGTGTCTTTCTCCAGCACCTTTGTAGTAGGTGGGATGTCGAGTTTACCAGGATGCTGACGTTTGCCTGGTGTGCCGACCGACAAAGACACATCGGTATTCTCTTTGCTAGACTCCTTTTGCATTGCTTCATCTGAGGTGTTTGCAGATTTCTCAACCTTGTCAGCCTTCTTGCTCCCAGCTTTAGGCTTTGCGGTGGCCTTCACAGGCGTCTCTGGCATGGCTTTCTTCTCTTTCAGTTCGGACTTCTTCGTGGCCGTCTCTACAGCCTTGGCTGACGTCTCACTTGCTGCTTGTGGTTTCGCACTAGTTGTTTTGCTTGGTGACTTTGTTGGTGTGGCGGGTACCGTTTTCGTACCCGTAGGCGCGGCCATGTCAGTTGGAACGACAACCTTGGCAGGCTGCTTGTTCTTCTTGGTCTTCGTGGGCGTCTCCGCTTTGACCGGTGTGACAGGCACAATAGGAACAACAGGAACTGCAGGTATGATGTTGGACGAAGTGGTACGGGACATGGGACGAGAACTTGGACGGGAACCGGGACGGGAGCTGGCCTCCTCAGCAATAGCTCTCGGGATCGCAGGGGCAGTGAAACCGGGTGGTATGGTCGGGGTCGAACGTCGAGGGTGCTCGAAGAGTTGACCAGCCAGCGGTGTACTTGGTAGGTGTCGCACTGGCTCGCTGTCATCGTCGTTTACAAGCGCATCGACTTCGAGCGTTGCTTGCTCTTCATCCGCAAATGACCCACTCTCTGTTCATAGCAGTCAGCAACTATTTCAACAGCATCTTCAGAACAGACGACGGCTGGCGATGACCAACAGCGGCGGTGGCTAGACGGCGGTAGACAAAGCAGGTGACGCCGCAAAGCAGTTAGATACATCAAATTGCAAAGGTGATTCTCTCGAGCATCTTCGTCACTTCAAAGGCAGAAGGATAGTAAGGAAGCCATCTCTCTATTAGAAAGTAAGCATGCCGACTGAAAGAGCGGCAGGAAGGGGACGTTACGTACATGCGATGGCAATGACGAAGATGACGAGAGAAGTGACCTAGGCGTCTGGCAAAGCAGCATAAACCACCCAGGAAAAAGAAAGACATGAACAAGACGCAAAGGTATTGGAAACAAAATCCATAAGATCGTGTCAAAGCCGATGATGTTTGACCATGGCTGACCGTTCTTTAACGCCGAGCAACCCAGTGCCTTTGCACTCGTTGATATGCCGATGCAGCAGCAGCGAAACCCAGAACGCCATGCAGCCATTGCCAAAAAGAGAGACACTAAGACAGTATATCTGACGCATTGGCCAACCAATCATGTGAAGAAGAAGAATGTCTACCACCGTCCGGCACCGCCGAAGTTGTTGTTGTTGTTGGCATAAAGGGATGAGAAGCCATTCTGACCTGGGCCGTAGGGTCCCTGCCCAGCCATGTTCGCCTGGTGGAGCCTCGCCTGTAAGATGCTCGGGTCTTGCATGTCAGCCATGCCGCCTCCTCCAGAGGAGGTCGTGTTGGCGTGGCGATGCTTCTTGCCCTTTTTCTTAGATTTCTGCGAACCAGATTCCTGATAAGCGCCAGGCGAGGGTCCATAGGGGAAGTTCAGTAGGCCAGGGGCAGGGGACGTAGAGGTCGAAGGATGTTGGTTAAGGAAAGAAGGAAACATTGACTCACGCTTACCAGCATCTGCTACCCTAGCACCACCATCCATGTTCCTGTTGCGGAGCAAGTCCTGATACAGTTCGTTGGTGTTGCGACCGGCGGCGTTTGCGCCGTATGGGAGGCCGCCAGTTGCGAAGCCATGGCCCTGGCCAAACATGCTAGTGCCGCCAACAGGTGGTGTGCCGGTGGGCTTCAAGCCAGGAGGCGGGCCTTGGACGTTTGTGAAGAACTGCCCACCAAGTGCCTGGTGCTGGGGCATCTGGTTGAACGGTGTTGCGTTCTTTGGCATCATCGAGTTTTGCTGGTTCATGATCTTCTGGCTTGCGACGGGCTGAACGTTTGCCGAAGCGGATGCACTGTCGTTGGCGAAGCTGAAGCGAGACGTATGCCTTGCGTGGCCAGAGGCGTTTGCTGCGAGGTTCTGCTGGTTCTGCTGGTTTTGTTGCGTATTTTGCAGGGTGGAGAGAAGACCAGCGGATTGAGGGCCAGACTTGAAGTTGGAAAGCAGAAGCTGCTGCTGTTGCTGTGGCGTCAGCGTACGGTTGTTCAAACCAAGGTTGCTGAAGTCTTCAGTCATGGAGGAGGTCTGCCCAAAGAGATTACCGCCGAATCCCTGCTGGCCAGGAGGAGCAATGGCGTGCTGGTTCTGATGGCTGGCAACTGGTTCGTGTGTACCCTCGGGCTCTCCGCCGAGCTGCAGGCTGCCACCAGCAGTCGCCTCCGTCTCGTCAGGCTCGGCAACTGGGGCAGACTGGGGCAGCGCAGCGGCTTTGGCCTCTTCCTCAGCCTCGCGCTGCTTCTGCAGCTCCTGCTCCTTCTCGCGCATTGCGCGTCGTTTGGCGCCTCCGTTGGGATCCAGGAGTTGAGGGAAGTCGGTAATGGCCTTGAAGTCTTCGTCTGAAAGCAAGGCGCTGGAGAAGACAAACTTGAAGTCCGAGTTGCAAATGGCCTTGAGAAGGCCCTCGAAAGCACTTGGCTGGGGCTTGACAGGTCGTGGTACGGGCTCGGGAGCTGGTTGTGGCGTTGCCGACTTGGAGGCTCGGGCGGACTTTTCCTTTTTCTTTTCCTCCTTCTTCTCCTCCTTGCGACTCTTTGGCTTGGGTGGTTCCTCCGTCTTTGCCGGCTCGTCCTTCTTTGGCGCCTGTGTGGGTGCGGGCGCCGGTGCAGGTGCAGGTGCTGGTGCTGGTGCTGGTGTTTTGGCTGGGGGCGCAGGCGTGGCATTCGATACCATGGGACTGGGGTGAGATGCAATGGTGGAGCGGCTTGCGCGGCGCTCGAGGGCTGCTTTGCTGGCCCAGCCTGCGGTTGCTGGCAGACCTGGAGCCTCGTGGGTTGGACTCGAGCCTTCGTTGCTGTGTTGGCGGCTCATGGGTGCAGCGGCTGCAGACACGGGCGGCCCAGGATGAGCGGGCGGGGCAGAGCGAGAGGTTGATGATTGGGCGGGCTGCTGGGTCTGGATCGAGTTCATCATGGACAGGTCTTGTCGTGTGAAGCTCTCGTTGTCTTCGCCGGGTTCGTGCAGGAACATGCAGTTGCGGTTGTTGCACTGCTCGCCGCGGAGATAGGCCGAGCAGTACTTGGTGGTGCCATATTGCGCCCTGGAGCGTGTAAGCGTGCTGCGCAGCAAGTGAGTGGGTGAGTGAGCAAGCAGGTGACATACCTCAGAACCCTGTCGCCGTTCTGCGAGCCGTCGACGGCGGTGATGCAGGCCTCGGCATCTTCCTTGCGAGAAAAGGTGACGTAGACACCAACCGACTGCTGGTGCTGGGCGTTTTCGCGGGCCTTGCTGACGACAATCTTGATGATCTTGCCATACTGGCCAAAGTAGTCGGGCCCTCGCAGGGTGTCGAGCAGGCGGTCCTCGCGTATGGTGGGGGTCAGGCCAGTCACGTAGACGAGGTTCTTCTGGACGACGCGCAGGCCGGCGAGGTGCTTGCGGCTGAGCGAGTCGGCCTCTGCCTTTTGGGCCTCTTTCTGCCGTATCTGGGCGTTCTTCTTGGCCTTTTGCGCAATCTGCTGCTTGTGCTTGAGCATCCTGTAGTGCGTTAGGAAGCCGTTCCAGATGTTGAGGTATGGAGGGGGTGGACATGGGAGACGCACTCTTCGGGGGTGATGTTCTTGAACTCAATGGTCGAGTCGTCGTAGGGACGGCGACAGGCAGGACACAGGCCGTTCATGGTCGTCTTGATGTTGTTGTAGCAGAACTGGCATATCTGGCGACGGTGTCAGTAGGGCGAGGGCGAGGGCGAGGGCGAGGCGATGCGCGATGAGAGCAGCAGGACGGACGCACTTGGTAGCCACAGGGACACGGGCGGAAGTTTCTGTCGGACAGGTCGAACTCCTCGACGCAGAGGGGACAGCACTCGTCCTCGTCGTCGTCGACGAACTGGTCATAGTGGAGGCGGGACATGGTAGATGTGTGGAGTGAAGGAGGTGTGTGTGTGTGCAGTGCAGTGCTGGGCTGCGCAGAGGAGAGGGTAGGGTAGGGTGGCGTCGAGGTGGGTGTGTGTATGTGTGTGTGTGTACGTGTACAGGTGTATGCAGCGTGGTGTGTGTGTGCGAGGGTGTGATTATCGAGGCGATGCAAAAGACGCAAACAAACGCCGGCCGTGTCAAGGGAAAGAGATGAAGTCAGTCCAGGTCCAAGTCCAAGTCCAAGTCCAAGTGCTTCTCGCTGCGGCCACCTGCAACCTGCAACCTCTGTACGCTAGCAGCGCGCACGGGCCCCGCCAATCGGGCTTCCCTTGGACGGCCGCGACATCACGACTTTTGACGGCCAGCCACGCCTCTTGCCATTTGCCATTGTGCCTCCTCCGCCCACCCTCGCCCACGGCAACACGCACGGTACAACACACACACACCATGGCCATGCGCCTTGCAGTCAGCCGGCCATTGGCCTCGGTCGCCCGCGCAACCGCCGCCCGCGCCTTCACCTCGACGGCGCTGCGAGCCAAGGAGATTGCGGGCGAGAACACGGAGACGCCCAACATGCGGGTGCGTGCCCACTGATGCTGCATTGACGAGACGATGCGATGCACTGCCATAGACGATACAGGCACCCCGCTGACACGACCCAGTACGCCCCGCGCAATCCCTCGGGCCAGCTCAAGGCCGCCATCGTCAACCCCGTCGACCAGTACAAGGCCAAGGGCGAGGCCCTGCACACGTACGGCAACTACCTCATGTCGTGTCTGCCCAAGTACATCCAGCAGTGCGTTGCCCTCCGCACTCCCTTCTGACGCCTGCTTAACCGTCACCTCAGGTTCTCCGTCTGGAAGGATGAGCTCACCATCTACATCCCCCCCGCCGGCGTCCTCCCCGTCTTCGCCTTCCTCAAGAACCACACCGCCGCCGAGTACACGCAAATCTCAGACATCACCGCCGTCGACTACCCCACAAAGGACCAGCGCTTCGAGGTCGTCTACAACATGCTGAGCATCCGCCACAACTCGCGTCTGCGCGTCAAGACGTACGCCGACGAGGCCACCCCCGTCCCCAGCCTGTGCGACCTCTACGACGGCGCCAACTGGTACGAACGCGAGGTCTACGATCTGTTTGGCGTCTTCTTCGTCGGCCACCCGGACCTGAGGCGCATCATGACCGACTACGGCTTCGACGGCCACCCCCTGCGCAAGGACTTCCCCATGACCGGCTACACCGAGATTCGCTACGACGAGGAGAAGAAGCGTATTGTCGTCGAGCCCCTCGAGATGACCCAGGCCTTTAGGAACTTCCGCGGCGGCTCTGCGGCCTGGGAGCAGGTTGGCCCTGGCGACAACACAACACCAGAGAGCGTGAGTGCAGTCCCACTCTTCATCACATCACTTGCTAACCAGTCCCAGTTCAAGCTGCCCACACCCAAGCCTGAGCCACCAAAGGAGGGCGAGCAAAAGAAATAGAAGACCCGACACTGACGTTGCCATTTGTAAATACCTCATCAACCATCTGTACCACCATCTCGTGATGACTCAGCTCTTCTGCCGGGACGTGATTGGGCCAATGTCGGATCCTGTTGAATGTCACGTGCGCCAAGAAGCTCGCACTTTCTCCACACTTCAAGTAAGGCGGGGTGGACCTTGGACTAACACCTGACACCACATGCAGTGCTCCATGTTTGCACCCAGTACTGACTCCTGTATGGCGCGGCCAAGACGCCCCTTTCCTGTCATCTCGTACTCGATGCTAGGACGCGGAATGGCTGTCCGCCCTGCCGCCAGAATGCTCTATAAACGCCTTCATCGCCGTGAGGAGCTACCATACCAGAGCTGGTTGGTCCTTCCGAGTTGCTTCCGTGATCCTACTATCCTCATATTCCCAACAGCGTATAAGTACCAGTCATGCTCCCATCTCTCTCCTCATCGCACACCTTCCACCTCCTCGCCCTCTTCTCCTCACTCACCACCGCAACCATGACTTCCACCACAACCAAATCCGACCCATTCACCCTTTCCTCCCCACCCGGCACAGACATCTGGCGCAAACCCCCCACCCACAACGCCTTCAACGCACCCAC